>CM043703.1:3417500-3682500 GCA_023935145.1 Bretschneidera sinensis | reverse complement strand
GCTATCTAGTTTACTTAAAAGAATGCAACAAAAATTCAGTTCCTTATTTCCCGCATCTCCTTAGCAACCAAAATGTGTGCGCGAGCGCGTGTATGTAAATATATGCGTATGTATATATATTTAGGTGACCTGAAGAGAGGGAATACAGGAAGAGAAGGTATCTTTGGAAGCGAAGGAAAGAAGAGGAGATTCCATGATCGAAGGTAGTGAGGGTTTTGTTTTTGGAGAAGTAAGGGAGAAGAAATATCAACAATAAACTACAAAAAAATATGAAGATAAATAAAGAGGGACTCGGTTCCCAAACAGAGCTCTCAATTACCACCGCCATTATATGATCTCAAAGTGAGAAGGGGAAAAGGAAAAGAAAAGAAAAGAAAATATCGAGAGAATTCTTCAGATCTCTGAGAGAGGACGTGGATCGCGAGATGCTAATTGGAGAGAATGTCGGATTCTTTTGAGATCTGATGACAGGACTCGATGGAGATCGATGATGGTTCGCTTTTGAAGCCGAATGAGTGATGGTGTGAAAGAAAATCGCAGTGAGGGCAAGTTCGTTTCGTTTAAGACGCAACACGCGCCGTTTTAAGTAGTGCTGCCAGCGCTTTGCTTAGAACGTATTTTCAAATTTAAACAAAAAAAATTGTTAAAAGGCTAATTTTTAATTTTTTTTTTAATGATGAATGATAGTGGTTTCCGCACTAATACAGAGTAATTTTTTTACTTATGGATGTGATAATTTTATAATTATATATTAAAAAATTATGTATAAATCATATTATTTTTTTAATGTATTATAATAAAAAAATAATATGATTTTATAATTTTATTATATGATTTGTACATAATTTTTTAATGTATGGTTCAATATAAAATTATGACATCATGACAGAAAAAAGTTATTTCATACTTATGTGAAATCAAATATTATTTTTTTATAAATTAATTTTGATTCAACCAAATATTTTGATATTTCATATGAATTTTGTCTATGTTTAATATTCATGTAAACATAGTGATGTTCTGTAATTATCTATAAGGGATTGCTATATAGACACCCCAATTGCTATATTCTCAGTAATTGGAACATAAAATGACCATTTTGTACCTTTAATAATTTTTTTAACTTATTTTGATTGTATAAAGTTATAATTTTATGTCTTAATTGCATTGTATATAACAATTGAGGCCGTGTATTCAAGAGATTCCTTATCTCTAACATTAATACTTTAGTGAAAGTAAAACATGTTGGTAGTAGTAGAACTTAAAAGTATAGATAGCTACTTCTTTGAAATATAATAATTAAAATATATTTTAAAATTAAAGTTGGACAACATTTGGAATTAGTATAATGTTGCCAACTACAAGAAAATTGTCTAGATCCTAAGGAGGAACCAGTAGATGAGAAAAGGCTCCATTTTTTTTTACAAAATTAGCAAAGTTAAGACCGATAGATATGATATAATTCAAAATATATAAAACGTCTTGAAATATATTTATTTAATTATTTTTATAATTTTATTTAAAAATATTCACAAAAAGAATAAATAATTTATTTGATTTTTTAATCGGGTGCTATATAAAATTCATTTTTATTCTCATATTATTTTGTTGATGTTGATTTTACTTATTATATAATAATTATCTCATTTGCATAATATTTCACATATCTTGTTACTTGGTATAAGATAATCAATATTATTATAATAATATTAAAAGTATTATTTATTTTAATTATTATTATAAACTTATGATTTGATCATTAACGCATCAATTGAACCAAATAAATTGATGATTTGGTTTCTCAGTAAAGAATAATTATAAAACATGTATATGTTTGTATGAAAAATACATCTGTGTATAATTATTTTAAAAGCATAAATTTATATCTTTAAAAAGTTGAAATTAGAAGTTGAGAAATGTAAACTACTCCATCAAAAATTCAAAATAGAAAAATGCAATTTTTTTTTTTGTCCTTGCCTTTTTCTAATGACCATGCTTAGAAGTTAGAAGGTAAGACTTATAAAAGGTAATAAAAAGACTCGACATATATATATACACACATATATATGATCTCGATTTATCAAAATCATGTTTAGTATAAATTTAAATTAATTTAAAATAAATTGGTTTAAATAATTCAAGGTAATTTTTACAAATTATAACTTAAACTATTTAAGTCAACTTATTTTAAGTTGATTTAAATTAGATGCCAAACATAACTTTAAAAAATGAAACTTGAACCAATAATTTAAAATAAACAGAAAAAAAATTAACACAGAGGTCATAGCAGCAAAAAAATTAAATCAATAATTATTGACTCTTTTTAATCGACGGAAATAAAATGACATATAGGCCATAGCAGCAGCATATCATTGGTCGTAACTAACTTGCGGGTGACTGGATCATATCCCTCTTGTTATGCTCTATAAATATATCCCCTTGTTTAATTCCTCAAAACAAATTATTGCCCCTGTGAGTTGTGTTCTTAATTCTGAAGGAAATTAGGGTTTTCAGGTCCTCTTCTGATCAGCCAATCAGAGATGGGAGGAGGTAATGGTCAGAAGGCCAAGATGGCCCGTGAAAAGAACCTAGAGAAACAAAAAGGCGCTAAAGGTAAAAGCACAATTTTATTTGTTGCTCAAAATTACACTCCTCTGTACTTTCTCAGTTTGGTTGCCGAGAAAATCCAGACATTGAGAAATTAGACTGTTAGATCTTCAATTTTTGTCCGAGACTAATCCCAAATAGGAAGATTTTTTTATAACTCTTGAGAATAATAAAAGTGTACGGTCTAATTGATATTGATGCTCTATGCTCGGATGATTAAGAAATTTTAGAAGATAAGGTTAAAATTTCGTTTTCATTTATAAACATCATGTCCCAACTTTTCGATAGCAGCTAAAGGAAAGGTTATGCCTTTGTTAATATTATTTTTAATTTTAGTATTTCATAGATCCTGGTTTTTATGTTGGCGTCTATATCTTTTTTTTTATCTCTTACAGGAAGCCAATTGGATTCGAACAAGAAAGCAATGACGATCCAGGTAATTATGCTGTTATTTCCCTTGTTTAGCTTTATATAATCATGCTTCTGATTGCTCTACTTGTTTTGTTGCATTAATAGTTCGATAGTTGATTTAGCATTGGATCTTTGATAAGTTTTTTATTTTTTTTATAAGATTTAGCATTGGATCTTAATTGAAGATATATACTATGTTGTTATTTATTTAGTAATAGTTGGTTTTACTATTATAATTATAAAATAGCGTGGTGGATGTTATGAGCTCGCCATTATTCTTATCATTTTTTGGGGGAAAAGAAGCTGCTTAAATGAAAGAAGAAATTACTAAACTGTACTGTAGTTTTCTTTTTCTTTTTCTCTGAAGGTTAACAAAAAACCAAAACTAGCTCCTAGGAACAAGCTCCCTGGAGCATCAGCAACTAATCAGCCCCGCATGCGAGTATCCCAAGTCAGCCATAAAGTCTGCTCACTGGTTTCCTTCGCTTAAAGAATGACACAACTCACCGTGACTTAACTCAGCCATTAGTCTTCAATCCAAGATAATAGCGGCATAAGGGTGAAAATCCTGACTACCATGGAGAATAAGATGAACAGCTGTAGCTGAGCCCGATTCTACAGAAACTCTCTGTATTCTACTTTCAACAGCAATGAGCAAACCCTGTCTGATACCCATTAGCTCTGCCAAAATAATTTCGCACCTACCAAGTTTCATGGAAAACCCTTCAAGCTATCTCCCTTCTCTATCACGGAAGAGTTCCCCCTGTTGTTGCTTGGTTATTACAAAGTATAACCAAGAGAAAATTCTATCTGCAGAACTCTCTTGGCTCACTCATAAATAATTCTTCTTTGCAGTGTGGATTAAAAGTATAGTTTCTAATAGTCATGGCCAGTAATTTGACATTGATTAGTTTTTTTTAATAATATTGAACTTTAATCATAAAAATGAGATTTTTGTCAGCAAATTTTAAGGTAGAGACCTGGTAGTATTTAAGAGACTGTTTTATCTTATGCATTGGTTGTTAAGAGTGTGGGTGGTGCATGTTTGTGTGCACTGTGCAATGTTTGATAGCATAGATGTTTGCTTTGACATTAGCTTTTTTTTTTCCATTAAAAATAATGGTTGGTATGGGAGCTAGTATCTATAGATTTTATTCATCAATAAATGAAATTATTGGTGTAATTGAATTTGAATTTTAATGCTATAAATTCAGTCACCTACTTAATCTACCTCGTGTTAGTTGATCAATCAATAATACATTGGTGAACTTTGAATGCAGTGCAAGGTGTGCATGCAAACATTCATGTGTACAACCTCGGAGGTGAAATGCAAGGAACACGCTGAAGCGAAGCACCCCAAATCTGATCTCGTTGCTTGTTTTCCCCACCTTAAGAAGTGAATGAAGTGGGGAGAAGTAATTAATAGATAGGTTGGGGACTCACTTTTCTTGATGTTAAGCTTTCTACTCCCCAGATACTTCCAAACAAATATAGTTAGAGAATTTATTTTGTCTGTGAGAATGGTTGATCCTTGTGTCTCTTTGCTAAAGCTGAACTTTGTGTGTTTATCCGATCAGAAATGTGAACTTCCCTTCTGGAAAGCTCAACCTTCACTTTGTTGTCAATGATCTAATCTCAATTTTTTTTAAGAATCTGAGATTGAGAATCTGAGATTGTTTTGGTGCATTTGGTAAGAGGGATATGTGAGAGGGATTTCATTTTAAGAAGGAATTATAGCTTCATCATAGAGATTTTTTTATATATAAAAAATACTATTTTAATCACTATCTAATGATGTGGCCACGCTCACGCATCAACCTCTTTCATTGGCCCCCTGTTGCCCTCAACGCTTGATTTGCTTTTTCCTCCCACCACCATCTCCTAACCCAACTCCTAGAAAAGCCCAGTGCTTCTTAAAGACGATGTCGGTAACGCCACCTCACCACCACTGATGACTTTACTACCACCACCTGGGTCATGCCTATCAAAAACCCATGGGGAATATGTTTGTTGATTTTGCTGGATTGTTTGCAAATTTAGTAGGTTTTGTTATTGATTTTGGTGGATTTTACCGTTGATTTTATCGATGGTTAAGGGGGGTTGGTAGGGATTGTGGACTTGGAAGGATATTTTGGTGGAGAGAGGAGTTGCAGAGAGATGAGGCTTGATTGCATCGTTTGACATGGTCTAGGCCAGGATGGCATTGTATTTTTTGTTCAGTCGGTGCTCGACTAGGAGATTATGGTTTGTCAAAAAAATGTCCCCATGCAATCCAAACGAAGAAATGCATGCATGCAGGGGTTTTAAATTCCTTCCATTTCGAAGTTTCAAAACTCGTGGTTGGAACAAAGTTTAATTGGTAATCAGAGGAGATTTCACGTTCAAATCTCTCCAAATGCAAGAGGCATGCTTTATGTTTGTTAGCAGGGTGGGCATAGAAACCGGTGAATTGTTAACTCGATTTAAATTGGTGCAACGGATTAGATTGGGTTTGATTGAAAAATTGAACTTGTTGGGTTGGATTGGTTAAAAGGTTAAAAAAATTTCAACTCAATCCAAACTGATAATTCGTTCATTATATAATAATATTTATATATGTACTTTATTTCTATGATATATGTAGGTTGTGTTATTTTACTGTTGAAGTTTTGAAGAATTTGAATTATCAAAAACTTTTAAAATCTAGTATTTATTTACTTTTGTATGATTTTGTATTAGATTAAGGTTGTTTGTATTTTATGTTAAGTGACTTAAGCTACTTTATGAGTAATAGATTTGTAAGATTTAAAGATTTTTCTTATGGATTTGATTTCGGGACTAATGAATGATAAATTGTTGTAGTAAAATATATATATATTTTAATATAATATGTTTGAATTAACTTTTAAATGAAAAAAAATTAAATCATCGACTCAAATCAATTTGACCAGATTGGGTTGAATTGAGTTGAACGGGTTCATGAGTTGAACTAAGATTTTCATTCTGTGTTGAGTTGAGTTTAGACCATTTTGACCCATGCTTTCCCCTACTTGGTAGCTTAAATGCATAACATGTGCCAATTAATCTTGGCTTTTATCTTTGTGGGTGTAAGTGTCACGGGTTGCAAGCTGAAGTTGCTAACCGTGCGACCTTAGGCTCGGAAATGCTTCCTTGGAATGCCTAAGTCAGCATTCCTCTTGGCTACTCAAGAGAACCGCCCACAAAGCTAGACCCGCTCAAAGAAAATAAGCACACAAGAGAGAAGATGAGGCAAAGCTAGAGAGCTTGCTATTGCTTGTATAAGTGAATGAGTGATTTACAAATGAGGGGAAAGCCCCCTTATATAGGGAGAGCTCCTTTACATCTATGTCTATCATCTTGTCATGTGTCACAATCCTATGCAATTCTAAGTGTAGTACAAGTGTACTACAATAGTACAAGGTACTACTCTCTAATGCATGTGCATTACAATGCTGTACAGTACTATCATGTAGTGCATGTGCAATATAAGGCTGTACATTATAATCAAAGGGGCACTAGGAAACCCTCGAACACATGGTTTTTACGTGGGTTGTGACATTCTCTCCCACTCAATCTGGCGACGTCCTCGTCGCATTCTCGGCCTAAAACTGATCGATTCTCGTCTGGAATTGCCACAAGGCCTCGGCTGGTTCCCAACTAGTCTCACTGTCGAGTTGTCCCTTCCATCGTATCAAGTACTCAAGCCTCGGCTTATAGTACTTCCGTCTCAAGACTCGGTCGGCCAGTATGCTCTCAATGTCTCTGTCATAAGAGGCCCTAACTCCTATAGGGGCTCGTTGTGACTCACCTCGATCCGGATCATCTTGGTCTTCATGGAATGGTTTCAACATACTCACATGGAAGACCGGGTGCACTTTGAGCTTGGATGGTAGCTCAAGTTTGTAGGCCACATTGCCTACCCTTCGAAGAACTCTGAAAGGTCCCTCATATCTGCGCACCAATGCTTTATGGATCCCTTTTGTGCGAAGTAACAAATGTAGCTTTACAAGCACATAGTCCCCCACTTGGTACTGCACATCTCGTCTCTTTCGATCAGCCCACTTCTTGGAACGCTTGGCTGCCTTGTGTAGGCAAACTCGAGCCAAGTCGGTTTGTTCTTGCCACGCCTTGGCAAATTTATAGGCTGCTAGAGTTGACCCTGTATATCCCACGGCAATAGTACTCGGAGTGTGAGGCTGCTGTCCCATCACAATCTCGAAGGCACTTTGGTTGGTAGCCTCACTCCTTTGCAAATTGTAGGAAAACTGAGCCACATCTAGTAATTTTGGCCAATCTCGTTGCGAGGCACTCACGTAGTGTCGGAGATATGTCTCCAACAAAGCATTCACCCACTCAGTCTGTCCATCGGTTTGGGGGTGCATACTAGTGGAGAAGTTTAGATCCGATTCGAGTAATTTGAACAGTTCGGTCCAGCACCGTCCCGTGAATCGTCCATCTCGATCACTAACAATAGACTGTGGTACACCCCAGTACTTCACCACATACTTAAGAAACAATCGGGCTGCCTCCTCTGCTGGACATTCTTTGGTAGCCGGAATGAAAGTCCCATACTTCAAAAACCGGTCCACCACGACCATGATGCTCCCAAATCCCTTATTTTTGGCTAGCCCCACAATGAAATCCATGGAGACACTCTCCCATGGACGCTCCGGAATTGACAATGGTTCCAAGAGACCTCCAAGTGACTTTTGCTCAACTTTGTCTTGTTGACACACAAGACAAGTCTTCACATAGACCTCAATGTCGTCCCTCAAGTGAAGCCAGTAGTAGCGTTCCTCCACAAGTGCTAGGGTGCGGTGCACACCTGGGTGACCAGCCCACCTGGAATCGTGGCACTCTTGCATCACCTCCTTCCGCAATTTCCCATGAAGCGGCACATATAACCGATTCCCCTTGGTATAGAGCAAGTCTCCTTCGAGCCAGAACCTCCGGGTCTTCCCCTTTGTGGCATACTCCATCAAAGACTTGGCGGTTGGATCATGGGGCAATCCCTCTTTAATACGATCCACCAAGGAACCTTGTGGTCGGCTAATGGTAGCAAACTCTACCTTTCGGCTTAGTGCATCCGCAACTGTGTTGGTCTTCCCTGGCTTGTACTCCAACACAAAATCAAACTCAGCAAGAAAATCTTGCCATCTGGCTTGCTTGGGAGAGAGCTTCTTTTGAGTCTAAAAATAGCTTGTGGCCACATTGTCAGTCTTCACCACAAATTTAGACCCCAAAAGATAGTGCCTCAATGTGCGCAAGCAATGGACCACGGCCGTCATCTCCTTCTCTTGAACCGTGTATCGTCCCTCGGTCTCGTTGAGCTTTCGATTCTCAAAAGCGATCGGATGGCCATCTTGCATCAGGACTCCTCCAATAGCAAAGTCGGATGCATCCGTGTGGACCTCATAAGGTTTGGTGTGATTTGGTAGGGCAAGGACTGGCTCTTCTGTGATTGCCCGTTTCAGCCGCTCAAAGGCTCCTTGACATATTGAGCTCCATTCCCACACTCTCCCCTTCTTGAATATATCAGTTAAGGTTGTGGTGATGGTTGAGTAGCCTCTGATGAAACGCCGATAATAGTTCACCAACCCAAGGAACGATCTCAGCTCGGTAACCTTTGTTGGTGGCTTCCAATCAACGATAGCCTGGATCTTGCCCGCATCCATCCGAATCTTTCCTCCACTTACTATGTGGCCAAGGAATGGCACCTCATGTTGGGCGAATGAGCACTTCTCTTTCTTCACATAGAGCTCGTTCTCTCTCAGAACTTGTAATACCTGTCCCAAGTGCCTCACATGCTCCTCTAGAGATCGACTATAGATAACAATATCATCAAGGTAAACAACCACAAAGCGATCTAGAAAGGGTTGGAGTACCTTGTTCATTAGAGTGCAGAACGTTGCTGGAGCATTAGTGAGTCTAAAAGGCATCACAAGAAACTCGTAAGAACCATAGCGAGTGACACACGCTGTCTTTGGCTCATCCCCCTCGGCTATCCGGACTTGGTAGTACCCCGATCTCAAATCTAGCTTGGTGAACCATCTGGCATCCCTAAGTTGATCAAACAAGTCTGCAATGAGTGGGATGGGGTACTTGTTCTTCACTGTGAGCTTGTTGAGGGCTCTATAATCGATGCACATCCTCATCGATCCATCATGCTTCTGTTGGAACAAAACCGGTGCACCATAGGGTGCTTTGGAAGGTCGCACGAATCCTACATCAGCCAACTCCTTTAGTTGTCTCCTCAATTCTTCAAGCTCGGGAGACGACATTCGGTATGGAGCCCTGGCTGGTGGTTGGGCAGTAGACACCAACTCGATCTTATGATCGACCTCTCTCTTAGGTGGGAGCTTCTTGGGTAACTCTGGGGGAATCACATCAACAAATGACTCTAATAGCTCCAGTACCTCAAGAGGAGCCTCTTCCTCAGGCTCTAGGACCTCCTCCAGCTTCAAGGTGGCCAAGTAAGTGACTTCATCCCTTCTCAGCCCCTTGGCTAGTTGGATTGCCGATAAAACCCGACTAGTTTGGCTAGAGTCTCGTCTTACCGGCACGAGACATTGGCATCGAGAATCAAGGATGCACAAACAATTGGCAAATGGCACTAGCAAGGCATTAATCCGATCAAGGAAATTTAACCCAATTACAAAGTCATAGTCATCAAGGGGGATTACCTTAAGAGTTTTCTTGCCCTTCCAATCTCCGAGTTGTAGCTCCACCCCTTGTGCTACACCTATTGTCGGAACTTCTTTGGAATTGACAGTCTTGATCCACTCGTTGCCTTTCTCCACCTTAAGGCGTAATCTCTTTGACATTTCTTCAGATACAAAGAGATCGGAAGCCCCAGTGTCTATGAGAGCACTAACCTTGGTGCCAGCCACCATGACATCAGTAAACATGAGTCCCTTCTGTTTGCCAAACCTTTTGGCTTTGATCGAGCTGAGCATGATAGAACCAAGCTTGAGAGTATCTCTCTCCGTTACTCCCTCTTCCCTGGCAATGGCAGAGATCTTGGTTCGTCTCGGGCAATCTCGCACCCGATGAGGGCCTTCACATATGAAGCATGCTAATGGCTCCCTCTTCCTGTCCCCTTCTCTGGTGGACTTCTATTTGTGAATGGGTGGTTTCCCCGGACCGCCCTTCTGATATTTGTCTCTGTCTCCCCCACCTTTGCCTTTGTTCTTGGAGGAGTCAAACCTCTCTGGTTTCTTGAACTCTACCAAGGATTCCGCCACGGACATGGCTCGGGTGAGGTCTTGGACATCCCTTCTTTGCAACTCTTGCTTGGCCCATGGCTTGAGGCCATCCATGAAGGAGAAGAGAGCCTCATTCTCTCCAAGATCAGAAATTTGGAGCATAAGTTCTGAAAACTCTCGTACATACTCCCGCACTTCCCCACGTTGGGTGAGCCTTTGCAGTTTGGCTCGTGCCTCATCTTCCACATACTCGGGATAGAATTGTTGGCGAAATTCTCTCTGGAATTCTTCCCACGTAGTAATGGCAGCACTCGCACACCTACGTCGCCACCATAATAAAGCAATATCGACAAGGTACATAGAGGCAGTATTTACCTTAGTTATGTCCTCCATGATGTTCATCCCTCGAAAGTATTGCTCCATGCCCCAAAGAAAGTTGTCCGCATCCTTTGTCGCTGGGATGCCTTTGAACTCCTTTGGCTTTGGCACATCCACCCTAGGATTGGGTGCCATAGCAAGCATTCCCCCTTCGACAGTTGCTTTGCAAGCTAAGAGCTCCCTCTTGAGCTCTTCCATCTCTTCCCGCATCGAGACCACCATGGCCTCAAGGGTGTCGTTCTTCTGCGTGAGGACATCTACGGCCTCGTTGAGGGCACCTTGCATCGCTCCTTGGAGATCCTCCCTCATGGAGTTTAGCTCCCCGATGCTTCCTTCGGTATCCTCGAACATGTCCCGCATTTTCCCCACAGCTAACTCCACCTTAGCCAAGCGAGCATCCATGCTTGACATTAGGTCCCTTGAGCTGGGTTTCTTGGTTGCCCTCCCTTGAGTCTCAGGACCGTCATGAGGTTGATTGCTAGCATCGGACACGGTTGCCATCTCTTCTCGAAAGTTCTCGATGAACTTGGCTTTGATACCACTTGTCACGGGTTGCAAGCTGAAGTTGCTAACCGTGCGGCCTTAGGCTCAGAAATGCTTCCTTGGAATGCCTAAGTCAGCCTTCCTCTTGGCTACTCAAGAGAATCGCCCACAAAGCTAGACCCGCTCAAAGAAAATAAGCACACAAGAGAGAAGATGAGGCAAAGCTAGAGAGCTTGCTATTGCTTGTATAAGTGAATGAGTGATTTACAAATGAGGGGGAAGCCCCCTTATATAGGGAGAGCTCCCTTACATCCATGGCTATCATCTTGCCATGTGTCACAATCCTATGCAATTCTAAGTGTAGTACAAGTGTACTACAAGTGTAGTACAATAGTACAAGGTACTGCTCTCTAATGCATGTGCATTACAATGCTGTACAGTACTACCATGTAGTGCATGTGCAATATAAGGCTGTACATTATAATCAAAGGGGCACTAAAAAACCCTCAAATACATGGTTTTTACGCGGGTTGTGACATAAGCTCATTGATGCATAGATGGTTAAATTTAGGTCCCATTTTGAACTTGTTTCATTTCAAGGTACACCATAAAACTGAGATGTTTTGTGCAAATATAGTTATATTTAAATTTGGTTGAATGTCATTATTGGTCCAAAAAGTTGTCTTTTAGTGTTCTTAAATATTCAATTTTGTCAATTAAGTCTATGAAGTTTCAATTTGATCAAACTAAATCTCCCTCGTTATCTGTCAAAAAAAAAAAAAAAAAACTCCATCTAACTCTACTTTTACTCGTTAGTTTCTACCACCTACTATCACATTGTTAAAATTATTAACCACAGACAAAATTAGGAGAAATTATCTCATTAAGCTTAATGGATATTTTCCCATAAGCTTCACATGATCAACAAAAAAACCCAATGTTAATGAAGTGTCTCAACAGAAAACACTTATCTTCTATGTGTTTAGGTTTTGGGTGAAGCAAGTAATTCTCACGTGAGGCTTTATCGGGAGAATTCCCGCAACTTTTTATCCAATGG
The DNA here is from genome assembly GCA_023935145.1 of Bretschneidera sinensis. Lineage (NCBI taxonomy): Eukaryota > Viridiplantae > Streptophyta > Magnoliopsida > Brassicales > Akaniaceae > Bretschneidera > Bretschneidera sinensis. The sequence continues at coordinate 3,670,359 of CM043703.1, read as the reverse complement.
GTAAGAATATTAATGCTAATGGTCATCATAAGTGACAAGAATTAATAGAGCTAAGGAAGAATTAATATGGGAGATTTAATTAGACCAAACTGAATGTAAACTTTTTTGATAAAATTGAAACTTTGAACCAATTTAAATAGAGGATCAAACCATAGAGATTAGGGACCAATGATGTGAATTAACCTTTCAGTTGTTGCCATTCTCAATAATGCCACTGCATGCATCGAATATGTAATTTAATCAATTCAATGTTGTTATACTAAAAAGGTTTAATTACATATTTTACCCAATGATTTAAGTGAATTTTGTTTTAAACTTTGATTTTTTTTTTCCCCGTAAGAGAGCCATTGGGAGGCTGTGACCAATGCTGAGTCTACACAACAATCTTATCGTGCTAAGCTAACGCGATGATTGAGAGTATCAAGCATTCTCATTATTGCAAGTCATTCACTTTACTAATGGATAAAACTGTTCTTCAAACTAACAAAAACCAACCGTGGGGGTGGAATACGTAATTAAGCCCATTCAATAATCCATAATGGATTGATTCAAGAGCACATGCAGTGGTAAAACAGCACCTAATTGCTCCACAATCCCTGGCGTGGATTATCATGCTGAAGATCAGCAAGTGTTGTTTCACTATATAAGCCAGACTACTTTTGTAGGCAGGATGACCACAGCACTGTATTTGGATTGGTTCAAGAGCATACGTACTGGTTCAACACCACCAAATTGCTTCACATTATTTGAACCTTTCCCACCCGAATTTCAACTCTATTGAACAAGCGAAAGTTTTCATCATTACAACAGATACCTACAAAGGCAATTTTCAGTGTAATTTAATTTCACAAAAGCCATGGCTGGCACAAAATGCTTCGTAACAACACAATTTCATAAAAGTTTTAAGTCAAAGCTTGCAACACTGAATGTTCCCTATAAAACAACGCGCACAACTTGAAGATGATATGGTAAATCTCCACACAACCCCTTCACTGCCAACAACTGAGAAGGCGGCCACAATGTTACAAAGGGCAGGTATTGTAATCACAATACAATTCCAAATGACATAAGACTGGCTTACATACGGGTACCGTGTTGAAAGGCTACTGTGTCCGCATCCTGCTACTTTCTGCTGCTCTCACTTGGGATAAATAAGGATGGGCCTGCAGCAAAAGCACAAGTATGGCAGCAACATGTTACCAAACCCATAATGTCAAAATTTCTGTAGCTGTGCATGCATGTGTTTTAACTGTTAATGTCGAAATTTCTGTAGCTGTGCGTACATGTGTGTATGAGCACTCGCATTAGACACACACACACACAGCTGAAATTGAGTAAGAAGATGCTTAAGTTTTGGCTAATGCAGCGAGACAGGCAAAAAAATTCAGGTGCATTTCAACATGAAAATAAGAAATAACTTCTCAAGAGAACAAAGAAAAAAAGGGAATCTATATATGCATAAAACATCGACCACCTCCTCTGCCACCCATGACCCCTGGAAATTCCAATGAGTTTGACATGGAGAGTAGAATAACCTATGGCAGGTCCCCCCAGCCCCCTAATTCCTTAATATGCATGCATGCAACACTAGTCTGAGTGTATGATATGGTTGTACAAAGAAAATCACCTACCACACAGGAGGGCATAAATGAATACATACTGGAGATTGTTAGCAAGTTATACAGCACTCGACAACTTCAATTTTCCACAAAACCAATTTTAGTGTTACCTACAAGTTCAGAAGAAACCAAGGAAAATTGGCTTGGGGGTTATACCATTGCTTCTCTTGCAGTTAGCCTGTCTTGATGATCATACCGAAGAAGCTTATCAAGAAAATCAATGGCCTGCAAGTCAGATACCTCAAAAGAATCAACACCAATAATGAGGACAACTGGTGCAATGTAAAATGAGGTTAAGATTGATCTTATAGAAGCTTCTAAAGAAAAATAGAAAAATGACCTCTGGAAAAACCAGATGCTGGTTATCCGCATTAATGAATTTGGACCAGGGTTTCCGGCTATGCCTGCAGCAATCAACCAACATATTACCACACATGGGGAAAAACTAGTTTGAGGTTGTTAATTCATTTAATGTGGATCTTTATAATTTAAAGCTGCAGCATTTCTTGGAAAAGATTAACCAAATGCACTGGCACACTAGATATCCCCACAGACGGTCACTGTTTAATCACAAGAAATTCGTGTTTCATATACCTCCCAACAAGTGCATCTAGTTGAGGATCAAGCTCTAAATGATATTTGTTCAGATAAGCATTTAACTCATCAGTTCCCAGTACCTGAAATAAAACCAATACTCGACAGCAGTCAAATGGTGTCCAATAAACTTGTTGGAACTTAGAAAAAAAGGTCAATTAAGCATCAAAGTTTATTTGAAAGTTTTTTAAGTATGCAACATCAGAACTACATGTAATGCATTTCATATAAACAATTCAATCCAAACTGTATTGCAATGTCCTTAACAGCCTCATTCTTCTACATTATATTTTCTATGTAGATATAATGCCACAACAGTCCACCAAAATTTGCCAACTGACAAATGGAGGTAGATATGTTGTCCTAAATCCTAATGGAAAACATCTGCAGGTCATTAATAGACTCCATACGACAGAATTCAACTGTTGTACCTTGGATTTTCCACCATCAACCTCCACAGCCAGATAAGCACAACAGAGATCATAATTTAAAATTTTAAATCAATATTTGAAGTCATGCAACACTGGGATATAAAGCACTAAAATTCATATAACTACTTTCCCAAGGAAAAAAAATTGAACATTTAATGAAACTAGGCAATATAGTTTCAAAAAATCATCTGTAAAAATAACTAAATAGTTTAATGCATACAGAATAAGTTATTTTGCTAGCATTTGCGAAGCTTGAAAAAATGACCATAAAATCTTAATGAATTTTAAAAACAATCAGCTAAACTAAAGAATCAGTATTACCTTGGCAATTTTCACAAGCTGATCATGGTTGTCATGGCCGTAAAAGAATGGTTCCTTGCGAAATATCTACATGAAGAACAAGTATTATGTAAAAACCAAACATTATAAATATTACTAGGAAAACTAAAATGCAAATAAAAAAAATAGTAAACCCATATGAAGACACTCAAAATGGAACCAGAGTGATTATAAATTTATAATACATTTGCAGTTACGCACTATGAAGAATCTAGTAAAAGTAATTCTTACCATGCCAGCAAACATGCAACCAAGGCTCCACATGTCCAAAGAATAGTCATAGTCCTGTAAATCAACTAGAAGTTCGGGCCCTTTAAAGTATCTGAGAAACAATAAAAAAAATTCAGTCTTACCACAAATGTGGATACAAAATTTTAAGGACAAATTAAGACTGAAAGACATCTTCACAAAGCAAACATCAATAAGGACATTCTACGAATCAGACCACCAAATGACATCAAGTAATGTCTAAATATTAAACCACTTATCAAGGAAGTATGGATGTCAGATACAGTCATTCTATGTATGTTAATCTACCAACCTCAGTATTGACAAGTGGTACCAATTTAAGTATTAGCAAGGTAGGAGGTAAGATATAAAACTGACTTCTAGGTCAACCAGATTTTCAATTTGTAAGTAAGGACTCAAATACTAGAACAAGCCCCACAAACGATGCATTTCCAGTACTTGCTTACTTTCTCTATTGTTCTTTGTAGATAATTTAAGCTTATTGGTTTTACATTTTTGTCATTCTAGGGTCAAAGATGGGCCACTGTACCAAGGCCTAAATTTCGGGGAAAAAATTGCAATTGTAAAGGAAAGAAGTAGAGAAGCTATTCACATGATTCTTGATGCCTCTGAAACATTACCTAGAAGCCACACGAACATTATACTCTTTTCCAGGATGATAAAATTCAGCAAGACCCCAATCTATCAAGCGAAGTTTGCGCAACTCATGGTCTATCATAACATTGTGAGGCTTGACATCTCTATGCATTATTCCTTGCGAATGACAGTAATCTAATGCCTGCAATGCAGTGATAGTGGATAAATTTAGCATGAAACATTACAGATATCATAAGGAGATCTCAAATAGTTAGAGACTGTCACAGTTTTCCTTTAAGAAGCTTAAGACTATTTAATTTGAAATACGACAAAATAAACAAATAGTAGTTCTAAGTGACACAAATTTTGATGCCCAGCTGAAAATTCAGCCAGATGAAAACCCCTCATACATGATGCCGAAAATTTTACAGTCCCCTTAGAAACTATGTTCGTGGCTTTGTGCCAAGTAATTATGGTTGATTTTGACATTCAATTGTCCTTCATTGAAGAGAGGATGTCAAATCAGCAACGCACTGTAAAGCACAAACATATGAGGAATGTATCATACTCTTGTGTTGCATCAACTGCCAGGCAATCTACCAATCCAAACTAATGGCTGTCTCATAACTTCACAAAGACCAGTCCTTCAAAATCCAATATCAGGAGTAATGCAAAAGAAAAGCTAGTCATACCTGGCACTTTTTAAAAGGTAAGTAGCAAAAAAATATGTGGAACAATCTCTTCAAGGAAGAAAATAAGGGCCCCCCATCCCAACTTTTTTTTAACTTTTCCTAATATTAGAATTTAGATAGATTCACCGTTATTATTTCATGACTGAACATAATATAAGCTGAAAAGTGGAGGAGGAGAAAGGGAAGATGGATACTAGTTGAGACATGTAATCTAAAATAAACCCAATGCATAAACTACCTTGAGAAGCTCATATATGTAGTAGCGTATGTCATAATCAGTCAATGTAGGGTACAAAACTTTGAAGTCCGTGCTGTTCACATACTCAAATATCAAGCTAGGAGTTTTGGAGTGCTGATCTCTGACAATATCATAAAGCTTGACAATATTTGGGCCACCACAAAGGTTCTGAAGTATTTTTATCTCTCTTTTTATCTGCACAAAGAACATAAAATGATTAATAGTTGTCCGTCAACATAATAAACTTGCCACAAAGTGATACGCATGACTGATATAAAATACCAACCATATAGTAGAACATACGCAGTAACCACATGTTCCATGGTTGTCCCACCCTTACAAATATTGAAAACATATACACATAAGTGCAACTATTTAGTCTTCCTCCTTCGTGCTGACAAAACGGATAAATTTAAGGATGGACATAGACATAAAGCACCTAATCGGCTAATCCTGAAAATTATTTTCTAGAGGATGACCACCTTCATTCAAATGGTAACTACATGTAGAGACATTAAATAATTACCTTCTTTTTCTTAACAGGCTTGAGGATCTTGATTACGCACCGCTCATTGCTACTGACATTTATCCCCTCAAAAACCTCACTATATTTTCCCCGTCCAACTTTCCGAACAACCTCATAATCATCTTGATCACTAAAAAGAACACAGAGAGGTAAGTAAAAAGTGTGCACAACTATTATCACTAATGAAAGGCACATGAACAGTAAAGAACAAATCTCATAAACAGAGTTCACTATAAAAATCATTAATTATATTGTTATAAGAGCCAGAAGGCCAAAAGAGAGATTAAAAAACACATGGCAACATATAGAGAAAAAAAGGTGCAAGGCACTGCATAGGATATGACCTGAACAGAGCCAAACATTAGGAAAGAATCCATGTTCCACATAATTTAATTTTTAAGAATCTGATGAATTTTTGTGGGGATATGGTTTCAATGCTTATTGCCTAAACTTTTACCTCAAGGGATGAAATTATCCTGAATCATATATCGAAGAACTCATCCCATTCAACAATTCACGATACCACTCATTTATAACTTTATGATGAAATGAATAATAAGAACATGTTAAATGAAGAAAATTGTGCTTCCCACTTCATCATTTTCACTCACTTTTAAAGATCAATCCATTTGGCATCAGACATCAGATGGAAAACACACGTGTCCGTGCACGCACATTTTAACATTGTGTAATATATTCAAATCTCATTAGTCTGTTTGCTATAAGAGCCCATTTGTTTGCACAAGGAATGGAACAAAATTAAGGTTCTAAAAATGATGCATGAGGGGATGACGTGTTGGTATTTTTGTTGGTAATCCTATTCCTTTCAATTGAATATAAGACAACATACTATACCAACAAAAATACTAGCACTTCATACCCCTCAAGCATGACTTTTAGTCTTAATTCTATTTCCTTTCTTGCGCACCCAAGTGGGATCTAAGAGTTTTCGATTGCCAAACTACAATAATATTCCATTTCACGCTGAATGGCAAAACATTCTACATATTTTACTCCAAGTTTACTTGCAAGATTTAACTGGCACAAAATAATTTTTTTATAAGACTAGCACAAAATGATTTTTTTACAAGAACTAGCACAAAATGATTTTTTTATAAGAACTAGCACAAAATGATAGAACATCAAACAAAATGACAGACACAGTAAAGAAAATGGAGCAGCATTGTGGCCGTTGGCTCAGCCAGTCAGCCCAGCAGTAACATTTCCCCCCTTGTGGGGGGGCATGTCCCGAGTTTGATCTCTGTTACCATTGTTACAATAATTAAAAAAAAAGGATTATCGTCTCCTAATAGTTACCTTCAACAATTACGACAAATTAAAAAAAAAAAAACTTTTCCACTTCCAGCACATTTATATTGTGATGATCGATCAGGACATCCAATTCCAAACAAAAACTATCACGCAAATAACACAATCGCGTGTAATCATTGCAACTTGAATCCAGCAAGTAACAATCTAAGACCCATCAGATAACTGAAGAAAGAAAAAATCGAAATTTCACTTTCTTGAGTTTGATTTAGTTTCAAATAAATGAAAATCACACACCCAATACACAACAAAATCAAAACGCTGATAGATATAATAAAAGGATAAACTAGGGTTCCTTTTCAAATTATTTACCCCCATTGAACGGTGAGTGACTCGTAATCCCAGTACTCCTTGGGGCGAAGAACGTTCACGTCCGCATAAACTCGAGCTTTGGACATGACTCGCCGATTCGACCTCGAGATCTCGAGGAGATTGAAATTGTCGATCTTATTATTATTTTCGTTCTTGTCACTGTTATCGTTCTTCTTGTTATTGACGATTATAGTGGTAGTGGTGCCGGAGGTGGTGTTGGGGTTGCGCAGGATAGGAGGATGCGCAACAGGCGCACGCAAGGCAACGATGGCGCACACTAGCAGGAAGCGGAAAGGGCGTATCAGTGCTGGGTTGTTATCATGCGCATCTCTCATTCATGTGGGCATTTACGCTTTGTGCAACAAAAGGAAGGTTCTATCAAGAAAAAAAGAACAAAAGAACAAAGACCACTGTTACTTGGAGCAAAGATACTCTCTAGTATTAACTGATTCAAATACGGATGAAAACGGATCATAAAAAAGTGATGCTATTCTCATTCTTCATATTTATTTTGGTACTTACCCTCATAATAAACATTGAATTAAATTGAATTATTAAAAACATATGATTTCAATTAAAGAGTTAAATAAGCAAAAAATAATCAATAACAGTCTTTAAAATATCAATGACACGAGCCTAATTTTTTTTTTACCATCACCTCATTTACACTCATTAAGTTACAATATTTTTTTAGAGTAAAATCAAAAAGTTACATTTTTAACTTTTTTAAGTGTCACAATTTTACTTGTTCGTCTTTTGATTTATTTGGTGATTTCTTTTTTATGAGTCAAATATCATTTGCGAAGTAATAAAATAATATTACATTTATATAATCCTATTTTAATCATTTTTAATAAATTTTGATAAATTAAGTAAATCTTAACGTCACATTATGTCTACAATCATGTTGTAGATAGTTGTCACAGGGGTACTTTTCGACACCGAATTTTTTGCCTTGTGGTGTTAGCTTCCCCTTAAACTAGCCAACCAACTCAATGCCCCCACAATCACAAGTGCACACAAGTGTTTATGGCAACTGTCATTTTCTTTGTTTTATTGATACTCACACAATTTATAAGGAATGAGCCTAAGACTTACAAGACAAAGAGCTTACTAGCACAACTTCTTTCTCTAAAAGTGTTTTTCTCTCTAGCGCTATTTCTCTCACTCTTACTTGAGCTCCCTGAATGAATTAATTGCCTTGGCCTTTTATACCAGATGATACCTCTACCTGCTAGTTTTTAGGAGCACGTTCTGATCATGGTCCATGATCAACCCACTCACAAGGTAACCACCCACTACCATCTCCCAAATTTTGCACTTACAGATTGACTTTGATCAATATGCACGCTAGACTGGGCCATCCCCGTGGGCCACTTGCATCTTGCAATGCCAGCCCGTTTGTGCAAGGCTTGCTTGGCTCAGCCTGCTACCTGACTTGGTCCAGCTTTGCTTAGCCTGCCAACTGTTTTGGTCAGGTCCATGGATTTTCTTGGCTGCTTGGCCTGTGCCAAAGCCAGCCCACATCAGTTAACTTGATCAGGTCCAGATCTTCCATGTATCAGATCTTTTCCACTAGGCCCGCTCCTAAAGCCCGTTTGCCCAAAACAAGCCCGCCTCAAAAGCTCCCTTTTGACGGCTTGTTTGTATGATCCAAGCCTATCTCAAGTGCTTTCCTTTGGCCCAATGTCTGCACATAGCCCGCATACTTTGTGCCCAATTTCACTGTTCACCGCACCACTGTCTGATTCATTCTTGCCCACACTTGGCATGGATCAATTAACCTCTTTCTCGAGTAATTTCCCAAGAGACCATGACTAACATGGGTTCAAGGCCTTACCACATGTTTGCCTTCCGTATCTTGGCTCCAACACTTAGTCTGGATCCGTTTACCTTGCGCACAACCCACTTGTCTTGCGCACCATTTCGACCGACACTTAGCCTAGATTCATTTACCTTGCTCATTTGGCATGCCTTCCTCATGCCCATGGCTAACATGGGCGTAAGGTCACCACATGTTGTCCTTTTGCGCCTCCACGACTTTAAAGCGGTAACAATAGTCCACTTAAAAATTGTTTGGTTTAGTTGTAATTTCATATTTTACTATAAAAAAGAGTATTTCAAAGTAATTTTTGATAAAAATATTATAACTAAAACGTTTGGTAAATAGCTATGAAACTTTGGGTTTTAAAATAAATTTTGTTTTCAACTTATGATTTATCTTTAAAACTTAACTTTTTACAGTAACCTAATGGTAATGGCAAATTTGAGGTTACGTGGTAGCCCTTGAAATCATATTCGCGATTTAAGTATAAGGCCATATCAAAGGGCCGACGTATTATCCTCTTCGTTTAGACTTATAGGGTCAGATTCAAAGTAGACCCAATCTCGGAGGTTTATTGGGTTATAAAAAAAATAAAGTTTGACCGAATTTCTATTTCTTAAAAACAGTTGCCGTTTAAAAAAATCTAACTTTAAAGTTTCTTTGGGTTTGTGGCAAGTGGAGTGGGGTGGAAACAATGTGTGAATGCGAGTGAAGATGAGGTTGTGTTATATAGCAAGTGACTAGCTTTAGATTTTTTCCCTCAAAAAAGGCTTTAGATCTTCCAGTATATCAGACTTCTATAATCAGCATTGGAAAATAAGGCTGTTTCACCATGTCCAGGAGATTACCGTACTCATAGTAAATTAATAATTAAAATTTAAAGATTTTTTATATCAACGGTAATTATATTAATGGTCACACTTGCTTCTCTCTGACATTCAAGATATGCTTTATAGAAGTTCGATTTTGCTTCTATCTTCAACTTTTTCCATACTTTGAGATGCATTCTTTAACCCCACCAAATTTACAGCAAAGGATTTATACTCGCACCGTTGTACCTCGAAAGTCCAACAAATTTGGTCAAAGAATTTTCAAGAACAAATATTGTGAAGATACTGAAAATAGGGGGGCAAAATCTATGTTAGACTGGTACTGTTTGTAAAAATTTATGTTGGAATTAATACAAAATGGTGGATGCAAGCATGTCCCATACAAAAAAATTCGAGGTTGAAGAAAGTGATAAATGCTTTCACCCCTTTTCTCATATATTCACATGGCTTTGGGTTGGATTTGCTCAAAATCAAAAACCTCAAACATAAGGCGCCTCACATCAGGCTTCCCATAGACAGTGTATGCAAGCCCATGAAGGGCTTGTTGCACAGCAGTGGTGGAAGGGTTTCTTAGTCTTCGATTGTGCTCATATGCATCTTGAACCTGTTCAGAGTAGATGATATAGCGATGAAGGTATTTCTCCCTCAAATACCTCCCGCAGAACTTGTTCATAAGAATGCGTCGGTGCCTCTCCTGTAGCCACCTTCCAGGAGCATCTAGATGCTTCATCAGCAACCTCTCAGCCATTACAATATCCTGATGGAATTAAATAAAATCAACCATTAAATTGATTTTATGAGCAAATACCGTGTTTTATCTCTTTCCTTCTCTTAAAAGCTTTATTCAATATTACCAAAGATAAATGCAAGATTGGATTCCACTACAAACTTTTTAGAAGTAGACATTTGTTCGTGTACAAAAAGGCTAAAATATATTTGTTTTAACAAGGAAAGGAAAGAGAGAAAACCCATTACTTGTATCTTTTGGCCAACATATTCCAACCGCTCATAACAAAACCGAGGATGCTCAAACTTGTATTTTGATGGATGCAAGAAACAAAGCTGTAATTCAGTGAAAAATTAACCATCAGATCAGGACAAAAAGAACCCAGGAAATTTTCTTAACATGCTAGAAATGAAGAGAATATGTAATGCAAAAAAATACTTGAGACTTCACAAATTCCCAAACATATATGATGAATGATATGACAAAAAGTAATTCAGTTTGTCTAAAGGTTAAGTTTTGGATGGTTCATTGTCCTGAGCCAATGCTAGCCACAGAAAATGATAAAAACTTCAGATTGAATTGAAACCAATGTAATCTAAATCGCAGGGATCAATCCACAATTAATTCACATTCCTTAGTTTCAATATTTCTTGTCTTCTTAGAGTATGTTCGGAACAATTGAATTCCATAAATTTTACATAATTCATTTACAATTCCATACGTGTGCCATGTTTGGAAAGCCAACAAATTATGGGATTCATTTGTAAATAAATTCACTATGTAATTTAGTTAGCTTTTTGCAAATTCTATCAAAATTAATAGAACTTATGAATGAAGAGCAAAAAATTATATTGACCCAAATACTCTCTCTCCCTCCCTTTTCCTCTCCTTTCGAATTCTTCATTTATTCCAAATATTTTAAACATGAGAATTGAATTGAATTACAATTTAATATAAAGAGCCAAACATAAAAATTCATTTCAATTCATTATGAACTAATTTTCAATTCATTTAAAAATGAAATGAATTCATTTTCGTTTGGTTTCAAACGAAGTGTCATTGTTGTATAATGTTTCATGTAAAATGCATTCTATTACGAATAGAATCACCTGCAGCCCAAGTCCAAGTTCAATCTTCCTGGCTTCAGTAATCTCCGGGATTCTATCAGCCACTGCCAAGGGATATCCCAGTGTCTGCATAACTTGGGGTTTACTGTCGTAATCCCATATATTTCCTCTGAATCGATGCAGGCCCGGGGGAACACAAGCCCTGAAAAGCCTTGGGTGTGCGAACAGAGCATCTTCAGGAGGCTGTAAAAAAAATAAGCATTAGTTTAAGGATCCTTGCAGCATCAAGGAGAATGAAATCCCTTCTCTTTCATTATGAAATTGCAATAAGACGAAGAGTACAAACTGTTGAAATAGTGTAGCATACAAATTCTAGAATACCACAAGGTCCACAACCATTAGCTTCAAATTAAATATTGCCCACGTTTAATTCTAAAACTGTTCTCTGTATCCAAATCAAACACCTTTTCCCAGTATAAATCATGTAGTCCCAATTGTAGCTATGCAAAACTTTGTGCAAGATTAATTTTTATTTTTTTCTTTTTTTTTTCCGCTTACATTGTCTAACCTCCATAAATAATCCCAGGGGTACAACATTTTTTAATCTTTTCCTTTTTTAGTCAAGTATTTTTTTAAAAGAGAAAAAAGAAAAAAGACTGGAGAATAAAATAAAGCTTGCCTTATAAGCAGCAACTTCTTGCCAACTAAGCTTTTTGCCTTCAAATTCAACAGAAACATAATCTACATCTTCAAGTTGTCTCCTCAACTTTGGCTGGCAGTCCTCATCTTCTGGGTCCATTCCAAATACTTCAAAAAGAACACGATATACTTCTGGCATACCATAACACAAATATATCGCCCCAAACAAAGCCCAAAATACAGACCTATGCACAAGAACATAAATTAATACCCAATATTTTATCTCTCAATCAATCATCTTCGTGCCACACAGCAAAATATTGCAAATAACTGGAAAGAAAGCTAATGCATTTGTTATCCAGAACGTGAAGGTGAGTTCAGGAAATTTATCATAAACTTTAATGAATTGCAGAAATGAAAAATAGTTTCTACCAAGATTTACTAGATAAAGGGGATGTGTGGTTTTACGCTATAAACAATCTAATTCATAACAGAACTAGAACGCAAAGCTACCAAAAACTGAAGATTTGAATAACATACTCTTTGAGATTGAAAAAGCCAAAGAGTCATCACATCATCAATTTCCATTCCTCCACCAAAATTACATGTTGTGGGAGTCAGAACTCAGAATGCCCATGCAAAACAGAATGAGCCATGTAATGCAATAAGTTCTTGTAATATCAAATAAGCAAAGTTTATGCTTAGATGGTAAGGCTCTTCATAATTTCATCACCATATGATTCCATAACAATAAAAACTACAACCATACCATTGTCCCAAGATTTTCTGACTACTTTCAATATTCTGCCAACTTTTTCACTAGTGATACCTTATGAAATAAAATTCATAAATTATACAGCACTACTGCATCAAGGTTTGGCAACCGTTATTGGCAGTTTGGCACTCCCATTTTAGCTGACTGCTCTCCTAGCTCTGAGTAACAAAAATCAAGAAGAAGATAGAATAAGGAAAGCAAGAAATAAATTTAGGAATGACAACAGTGGCTCCCGGTTGGTTTTACCCATCCTAATGCATTAGCCCTCTGGCTCTGGTTACTCCTTGAATGATAAGGTAATTGTCAAGCTAATTGTTTCAATGTACCCACCATCCCTCAAACTAGATTTCACTCTGGGACATCTGAATGAAAGCAAAGCTTTTGTCGAACATGTTACAAGAGTAACAAAAGAAAATTCATCTGTTGCTTAAGAACTAGCGGTGAACATGGAGAGAAGGTGCATTAGTTGATCAGAATTTTCACAACCCCGTCACTTGGCTCCACTTCAGTTGAACTGTATTCTATATATGCCTTGTTGACAAGGTAGAGAGCAAAACCAACCAAGCAAACCACTTCCTAGGGTGCACTTTTGAAAAGTATCTGAAAAAGCTTTATGTTGTATTATTTTAGTAGCATCCTGACCGTTATCAAGTTCCCAGCTTACAGCAGAGCAACCAAGGAGAAAGAGACATGAACTAATTTGACTACCACACTAACATATAATCAAATCCATATCATCCCTTTGATCATTGACAAGCAGTTGCAGAAATATATAATATCATTTCACATCAGGAATATTTTTGTTCCATGCCCTATCAAAAGGTAAGCAGTGAAGACATTCCAAAAGAATTTTCTTTTGGTTTAGATAATGTTCAGCTCCAAACCCAAGGCAGTTTTTAATAGAAAGAACATTGTGTTAGTGTCAGTTTAATAAGGCAGACTACAAGAATTGTTCTTTTTAAAGTAGGAACTCCAATGGAAATGGTGATAAAAATCAGAGAAGTTAGGAAGTAGAGAATGAACAGAAATCGAAGGAGGTGTGTCTTGCATGGTAATTCCTGGTTTGTTAAAGCATCAACAAGAGTAAAGAAAGATGTGTAAACATAATTTTTAAGATCTGAGAACCAATTTCATGTGACTTTTAAATGAACGTGCAGAGGTTACAGCAGTTACAACATCAGATGATAAAGAAGCAGGTACAGATCTTTTCAGTAAAGGTAGGAGCTCTCCAACTATTCCACTGATCTTTTATGGAAAATGGTATTTAAAAAAGTGCACCACTTGAAAAAATGAAAATTTCCGTGTCCCCATTTCACATAACAGATTTATCTGGAACTTGTCACAACACAAGAAACCTGAAGCCATGTAACCCAAAATTCTCAAAATAAAGTTTGCATTCTTAGAAGCATTTGGGTTGGTTTGCTCAGTCAGGATCCCTCTGGGTTGCTTGGATAGCAAAATGTGTTATCAAAGGGAGGAGTTTTTGGTCTGTAAATCCTCCAAATGATTGTTCACTGGCTTGGAGGAAATTGCTACAGCTTAAACCTCTTGCTAGACCTATGATTAAACATCTGAATGGAAATGGGAAGGATATCTATCTTTGGTATTATAATTGGCATCCTATTGGTTCTCTTCTTAGCCACAACAGCAGAAGAAGTATATATGACTCTTCCTTACCAGAACAAGCTAAAGTTGCAGCAGTGATTCATAGAAATGACTGGTGTTAGCCTGATGCCAGATCTGATTAATTGGTAGATATTCAAAGTGCTGTATGTGGAACCATTACTCCTGACCAATCACAGGTTGATAAAGTCCATTGGGTTCCTTCAAAATCAGGAATTTTCACTACTAAAGCAACTTGGGAGGCTATAAGGTCTACGAGAGCTAAAACCCCTGGCACAGAATTATCTTGTTTACTGATTATATACCTAAGCATAGTTTTATTAGTTGGCTAGCTACTCATGATAGGCTAACTAAAAGATCAGGACTTGTTAAATGGGAGCTAGAAATCAATCCGGCTTGCTTGCTTTGCAATGGCTGTCTGAAACTAGATCCCATCTTTTCTATGCTTGCCCTTTTTCTAAGCAGATATGGAAAAGTATCCTTCAAAAGGCAGAGGTACAAAGGTAATAAGTGGGAGATTGGCATACTAAGCTTCAATGGGCAATCAATTCCCTAAAAGGAAAGTTAGTTATGGCAACTATATTTAAACTAGCTGGCCAGCATATAACATACTTCAAGGAAAAGAAACATCAAATTTCATCAGCAAATTCACAGTGGCTCTGATGCAGTCCTTGACAGAATCATAGCTGATGTTAGGGATAGAGTTCTGGGAACTCAAAAATCTGGATAGAAGCTCCATAAAGGCTAGTATTCCTGGAAATTGAGGTTTTACTGCTCTATTACCAGATAGACGCTTAGTGTAGTCTTCTGTAAACTGTTAGTAAGCTTGTTTTTTTTTATCATGTTGTAGCTTGACTACTACAATTTTGGATTTCTTCTTTCTTTATAGCGTAACAGATTTTCTGGATAAATAAAAATCTGGGTTTATCCACAAAAAAAAAAAAAAAACTATACAATATGATAAGAGTTTATGCACCAAATATCTAATTAGAAGCCACTATAAGTGAAACATAAGCCTACTTATTGTGGTTCAGTTCCACATTAAAGTTTGAAATTCAATTGAGACGCGCAATCAATGAACCACCAAATTTAACAAGGATTATTGGATGAGCATAGAATAAAATCCAAATAATCCAATGAATCGAATCATAAATGTATTACATAGTGAAAACACCAGCTGAAAAAACTGAAGGGAAACTTACTTTACAGGCGGCTCACGGTCCTTCCTAATCAACTTATCGAAATCGTCATAAGGAAATATCAAATTCTGCAAGCTCGCAGCTTTAATCCACTTGGGCAGGTTCCTCTTCCCAATCAACCCAAACACTCTCTCCCTCATTGGCCCAGGTGACTCCCTCGGGTACCTCTGCAAGAAATACTCTGTAAATGCCAGCTCAAGCACATACTGCCCCAAAAACCACAGCCTTGAATGGCCCGATTTCACGTGCCTCGCATTGGCCCTCTCGCAAGATGGATGCTGAAACGCCAAGTACAACAACGTATCAAACTGTTTCGCGGGGTTATCGTCTGCTAATTGATCAGATGGCTCCAAAGGGTACCCCAGAGCCTGCTTTGCTTCGAGCAAGTACTCGTCAATCCATGTTTTATCGGCATTGTTAAGCCGCGAAGACGGCAAGCATGAACTTAATAAAGGGAATGATTTGAGGGACAATTGTGGGCTATTAAGGAATCTATCGGCTAATTTCTTGTCATCTAAAGGGGGTTTTAGTATGAATCTTTTTGGGGGGACCTTTTTCTTTGGACCGGTGGCTCTTTTACGCTGCGCGAGCTCTTTGAGGAGTCTTTGGGGGCTGTTTCTGGGGAGCTCTTGGGGGTCTACAGCGACTGCGAAAATTCGAAGATTTTGAGAGGTGGGTTTTGTGAATTTTGGTGTTTTAAGGTGAATTTGGAGAGGAAATGGAGAAAATGAATAAGAGAAAGAGATATCAAGCATTGGAGATGAGTGGCATGGTTTCGGGATGTGAATGAAAGAAGAAGAAAGCTCCATGATTGAAGAGAAATAAAGATATGAAACGGGGTTTTGTTGAAGAAGGAGAAAGGAACATTAAGGTGTTTGATTTTTTTGAGAAACGGAGCTACCGGGTCTGTGCCCGAGTTTAGTTGCTGCTGCCATTGAGCGAGGGTTTTGTGCGTTGCGTTGCAGGGGTTTTGGGAGGTGGATAAGGCAAATTTTGCATATGGTAGTTTCTCTGGCAGTAGAGATATTTTGGATATTAATGTCGTTCGACCATCTGAAAACCGAAAACGGTGAGTACCGCTATTCAACAACTCCAACAAAATCATAGGGGCTTTAACAAAAAGGCTAAACTATTTGAACCTCCTTTGAGATACATCTAATTACACTTACTTCCCTTCTTCGATTCTTTGAAATGATTACAACCACACGACATCTCGTCAGGTATGTTAAACAAAAGTAACATAGGAACATAATTTAACTATAATTTTTTTTATTTTCTACTAGATATAACACTAATTACCAACAAAATTTTAATGATATTGTTGATGCCAAAAATGTGTTGTTGAGCTGTAGGTCGAATCACGGATGTACCTGCACAGGGAAAGAGAGGAAGGCTATGGGATTGTCGAAGGGGGTGCCTCCGAAGATGCTCTGAAGCTTAAATTAGGGTAGGATAAAGGGTATGTAGAGGATGAGTGTCAGTTTTTTTTGAAACTTCGCCCGATTGGGATGCGTACCTGACTCTTTTTATAGGGCTTTGAGACGACATTAGGCTTAAGACGACAACGATATGATGCCTCAACTGGGTTGGGTAATGATGCCTAAGAGGCCCAGCTAGATGGCTGGGGGCCGTCTGTTAGGGCTTTGTCTTACTGGATTGATCTGAAGCCATCCAGGTATGAGGGCGGTTAGTCACCTGACATCCCAACTTGGATTTGGAATGATGCCTACGAGGCCCAGCTAGATGGCTGGGGGCCGTTCGTTTAGGGCTTAGCCTTGATGGCTTGATCGTGAGCCGTTTACATGTCTGAGGTAGTCTGCCGACCTGACGCCGAACTTGGTTGGGCAATGATGACCTGGAAGACGGTGGTGACGTAGAGGCCCACCTGGAGGCGGAGGAGCCTTAAGGGGTGGTTATGACCTGAGGGCTAAGCTGCCCGGTCTTGGATCCTCTACGTGTCTTTTTGTGACTTACTGTCAAGAGGGTCCACATGTCATCTTCCTATTGGAGGGGTATTTTTGGCAATATCAGAGGCCCCCCACTTCCTTGAGTATAGTCATGTGGTTAAGGAAGTACTATGGCTTGTTCCGCATCTGTTCGATCCTTGGGGATCTTGGGCTGAGGCCGAGGACACGGCCTAAGAGGGATGAGTCCGAGGACAGCGGCCCATGACCATGCACTTGGTCGAGGACGTGATGCGCAATTTCATGTGTTTGGTTATGAAGATAACGGCCGAGGATCGGTGGAGCAATCCATCTCCTCGGCCATGAATACCATGAATCCAAGGACTAGTGGAGCAATCTATCTCCTCGGACCTTGAAGAGAATGGGTCGAGGACTTGTGGATCAATCCATCTCCTTGGCCATGAATACCTTGAGTCTGAAGACCAGTGGAACAATCCATCTCCTCGGACCTTGAAGAGAATGGGCTGAGGACTCGTGGAGCAATCTATCTCCTCGGCCATGAATACCTTGAGTCCGAGGACCAGTGGAGCAATCCATCTCCTCGGACCTTGAAGAGAATGGGCCGAGGACTCATGGAGCAATCCATCTCCTCGGCCACGAATACCTTGAGTCCGAGGACCAGTGGAGCAATCCATCTCCTCGGACCTTGAAGAGAATGGGTCGAGGACTCATGGAGCAATCCATTTCCTCGGCCACGAATACCTTGAGTCCGAAGACCAGTGGAGCAATTTATCTCCTCAGACCTTGAAGAGAATGGGCCGAGGACTCGTGGAGCAATCTATCTCCTCGACCATGAATACCTTGAGTCCGAGGACCAGTAGATCAATCCATCTCCTCGGACCTTGAAGAGAATGGGCCGAGGACTCATGGAGCAATCCATCTCCTCGGCCACGAATACCTTGAGTCCGAGGACCAGTGGAGCAATCCATCTCCTCGGACCTTGAAGAGAATGGGTCGAGGACTCATGGAGCAATCCATTTCCTCGGCCACGAATACCTTGAGTCCGAAGACCAGTGGAGCAATTTATCTCCTCAGACCTTGAAGAGAATGGGCCGAGGACTCGTGGAGCAATCTATCTCCTCGACCATGAATACCTTGAGTCCGAGGACCAGTAGAGCAATCCATCTCCTCGGACCTTGAAGAGAATGGGCCGAGGACTCATGGAGCAATCTATCTCCTCGACCATGAATACCTTGAGTCCGAGGACCAGTGGAGCAATCTATCTCCTCGGACCTTGAAGAGAATGGGCCGAGGACTCGTGGAGCAATCCATCTCCTCGGCTATGAATACCTTGAGTCCGAGGACTAGTGGAACAATCCATCTCCTTGGACCTTGAAGAGAATGGGCTGAGGACTCGTGGAGCAATCAATCTCCTCGGTCATGAATACCTTAAGTCCGAGGAACAATAGAGCAATCCATCTCCTCAGACCTTGAAGAGAATGGGCCGAGGACTCGTGGAGCAATCCATCTCCTCGACCATGAATACCTCTAGGCCGAGGACCAGTGGAGCAATCCATCTGCTCGGCCAGGAATGCTTCTGGGCCGAGGAGCAGTGGAGCATCCATCTGCTCGGCTATGAAGGCTTTGTGGCCGAGGAGCTGTGGAGCAATCCATCTGCTTAGCCAGGAATGCTTCTAGGCCGAGGAGCAGTGGAGCAATCCATCTCGGCCATGAAGGCTTTGTGGCCGAGGAGCAGAGGAGCAATCCATCTGCTTGGCCAGGAATGCTTCTAGGTCGAGGAACAGTGGAGCAATCCATCTGCTCAGCCATGAAGGATTTGTGGCCGAGGAGCAGTAGAGCAATCCATATGCTCGGCCAGGAATGCTTCTAGGCCGATGAGCAGTGGAGCAATCCATCTGCTTGGCCATGAAGGCTTTGTGGCCGAGGAGCAATGGAGCAGTCCATCTGCTCTGCCAGGAATGCTTCTGGGCCGAGGAGCAGTGGAACAATCTATCTGCTTGGCCATGAAGGATTTGTTGCCGAGGAGCAGTGGAACAATCTATCTTCTCGGCCAGGAATAAGCAACACGACATCATTGCTGAAAAGATAGAAGACGGTGGATCTGACACGTGGCATCTTTTGCGTGAACAGAGTTGTATCACCTCGAAGAACGATACGTTCTCTTGGGCAGTATGAGGGCTGCCTTGGGACTCTGAAGAGTCCCATCGAGCCATTTTCAAGAGACGATGGCCACTTCGAAGAACGATACATTTTCTTGGGAAGTGTGAGGGCTACCTTGGGACTCTAAAGAGTCCCATTGATTCTTGAAATTTCATAAGTGTTTCTCGTTTACCGTCTTTTCTTTCCTATATAAGGAGGTTTTGCTCTTCTTTCACTCCAAATCAAAATCGAAAATTTTTCAGAGTTTTTTCTCGAGAGCCTTCGGCCTCGTCTTTGAGAGTTCCCCTCTTTGATCCCTCGTTTTGCACAGACTTATGCATTTCATGAGTTTTCGCCTTCGTTCCATATCGGGTGTGGAGGTCAATAGCATTTGGAGAAGCATAGACTTTGAGGTTTGGTGGGCGCGGCGTTTGGAGTCACAGGGGAAGAGTATTGTGGACAGCTTCGGTTATTACAAGTCCGAACTCCTCAGAATTTTGTGAGTTCATCCATCCTTCTTTTTACTCATGTCTTCCTTTGAAGTATATCGCGATAAACCTAGCAGTAGTGATAATAGTAGGAGTAGCGTAGATGATATTCGTAGTGGTAGTACCAAGGACTGGGAGACATCTTCATCTTCGTCGAGGGGAGCACACCCTGTGGAGACCGTGCCGTTCTCAGGCCCCTGGGCCTTGGTGCCGTATGTCCCTTTGGGAGAAGGGTCTGAAGAGAGTTCATCATCGGGGGACGAAGAGGTTAGGGTGTTAACTGATAGGGCCTTGACCGATATTAGAGAGACCTCGATTGGGGAAGAGATAGAGGAATGGAATTATGCCGCAAACGAGATTCCTAGCCAGATCAAGGAGGAGGACTTAGCAGTGATTCGGAAGACGTACCGTATTCCGAACGAGTACGCCTTCGGCTGGCTAAGGTGGGGGAGAGGGCTTGTGACGTTCTTCCGGACTCAGCCCCTAATGAGCTTTGGGTATATGAACATCATATGCAAGCCGGGCTACGGTTCCGTCTCCACCCCTTTCTTCGAAGCATCCTCAGATATTTTGGTAGTGCGCTGTGTTAACTTGTACCGAACTCGGTACGGTTGATCATGGCCTTTATCTATGTTTGCGAGGAAGTGGGCAGGCCGATGACCTTGGACATTTTCAAGGTCCATTTCTTTATTAGTAGGCACGGCCAGACCGGATGGGTAGTGTTTAGTACTCAGCCAAGAAGGAGGTTATTGAAGAAGACACCTTCATCAATTAAGAGATGGAAAATGAACTTCTTCTTTATTCGGTCAGACAAGAACTTTGGCTTTCCTCGATCCTGGAGTATGGACCGGATCGGGAAGTGCAAGAAAGTGGGCTTTCGTCCCTATGAACAAGAAACTGTAGATGCCATGGTGGCTTCACCAATTGATGTCAGAGTCTTTTATGACAATGAGGAATTAGCTAGTCGTGGTCTCTGCCCCCCATATCTTGGGCCCTCACTCGGGAACGATAAAACTTTTTTAGTTTGTTTTACCTTTTCCTTTCTGTATACTTGCATCCTATGTATCTCGTGCTTTACACTTATCATTTCTCCTTGTTTACTTGGGCAAAGATGGAGGCCGCGACACTTGCAAAGGAACACGCCAAGAAGTTAGCCCTGGAGTAGCGGAGGGTAGCCCGGGCCGAGAAACAACAGGCCTCAGGGTCGGGGGGCAGGAAGAGGTCTCGGACCCAGCCTTCCGCTTCGATAGACCTGGAGACTCCTCCGAGGCCCTTGTCCCAGCCGGAGACTACCCCAGTTCCTATTACTCCTCCATCAGACCCTACCATCGTCAGACCTGCCCCGACTCCCGCTATGAGTCAAGGAACTGCTGCTGAGGTCCCAGTGTTCATATCTGATTGGGCCTTGAGGATAGATGATTCCGTTTTCGCGCACCCTCGGGTAGAGCGAGAACACCTGACCAAAGGGACTCCTCATCGAGATGTCGCGGAGCTTGGGAGGAAGACCACGGAGTCCCTCTGCGTAGCTGCTGAGACTGTAGCGTCCCAGGCAAGTTGTCTTTTTATCGTTTATAACTTAACCTTTTTACTTTCTGCTTTCTAACACTATTCGTTTGATTCCAGATGGGAGCCATCGTGGGCGCGATCGCTCATCGCTGTATGGAGACTGTTGAGCTTCTCAAGTGGACCCAACGCCAATTAGAAGAGAAGACCGAGGCGATGTACCAACTTCAGGCTCTGTTGGATTCTGCCAACCAAGCCCGGTCCGAGGCTGAGGCTCGAGCTCAGGAGGCTGAAGCCCGTACTCGGGCTGCAGAGGAGGAGGCTGAGGCTAGTATTCGGACTGCCGTGGAGGAGGCTGAAGCTCGTACCCTAGTGGCTGTGGAGCAGGCTCTGGCTTCGTTCCAAGGTTCGGAGACCTATCAGTTGGCCGTCGTCGTCGAGGGGGGCCAGTAGTACTTCACCGGTTTTATAGACTCAAAGGGGAAGGCTGAGGCTTTGTATCCAGAGTTGGACTTCTCGAGTGTTAATTTGCTGGGGCTCGACGATGAAGATGAGGAGCAGCCTGCATCAGAGGAGGAGCTGGCCGAGGTTCCCAAGTGGTCAGAAGGGCAAGAAAAGCCTTCTGGTATGGAGTCGTCAGCCCCTGAGGAAAGGTGTTCATACTCGGACTGAGCTTCTGGCCTAGCCAAAATTTTTGGTTTTTGTTTTTATATCGTGAGGCCATTAGGGCCACACTTGATGTGTATGGGCACGTGTGTAATGACACTTTATTTATATATAAACTCCGTCTTATATATTTTGACTCCATGGTTCTATACTTAGCGTATTTTTACAATATTTTGTTTTTCTCGGAGTTCGGGTGCAAGCTCTGACTCTTTATTGGTAAAACCGACGAAGGTGTTCAGCATTCCATGTTCAGGGAATAGGCTTCCCATTCAACTCCTCAAGCTCGAACGTGCCAGGACGACAGACTTTACGGATTCGATACGACCCTTCCCAGTTGGGGAACAGTTTTCCTGTTTCTCGAGGTCGAGATATTTCGGTTTTTTGTAGGACGAGGTCATGAGGCAGGAAATGCCTTCCTTTGACTCTTGCATTGTAGTACCTAGCGACACACTGCTAATAAACGGCTAATTGGATTTGGGCTCTGTCCCGGGCCTTTTTGAGGAGATCGAAATTCATACTTAGGGCTTTTTCGTTGCTTCGTTTCTTGAAGGTTTGTTCACGGAAGGAGGGTACGCCTATTTCCAAGGGGATCACGGCCTCCGACCCATAGGTCATGAAGAAAGGGGTTTCTCCTGTGGGGGCTCGAGCTGTGGTTCGGTATGCCAAAAGTATGTTGGGAAATGGCTCGTCCATTGTTTGTCTGTTTTGTCTATTTGCCTTTTGATGCCTTAAAGGAGCATTCGGTTGGTGATCTCGGCTTGCCCGTTAGCTTGGGGGTATCCTACTAAGGAGAATCGATGTTCGATATGCAATTCCTCGCAGAATATTTTGAACTGAGTACTGTCGAACTGTTTGCCGTTGTCTGTTACCAATACTCTAGGTACTCTGAGCCGACATATGATCGACTTCCAAACGAAACCTTGGGCCTGATGATCGGTGATACTAGCCAAGGGCTCGGCTTCCACCCACTTCGTAAAGTAGTCGATTGCCACTATAAGGTACTTCAGCTGGCCGGCTGCTGTGGGGAAAGGTCCGAGAAGGTCCATGCCTCACATGGCGAAGGGAAGCGGACTAGTGATTAGAGTGAAGAGAGTTGCTAGTTTATGTGGCAAAGTGGCATACTGTTGCCAGCTTTTACATTTTTTAACCAGCTCCATGGCTTCTTCTCTCATTTTAGGCCAATAATACCCTTGGTGAAGGATCTTCAATGCCAAGGCCCTCCCTCCAAGATGATTTCAGCATGTTCCTTCGTGGACCTCTTAGAGGGCTTGATTGGCTTCTGTTGGATCAAGACATTTTAGGTAGGGCATTGTGAGGCTTCTTTTATACAACTGACCATCCAAAATAGCATACCGCGCTGCCCGAGACATAACCTTCCAGGTCTCGTTTTTATTGTCTGGTAGGTGACCATCACGGAGGTACCCGAGAATAGGACTCATCCATGTTTCTTCACCGTCCACGGGGAGTATCAGAGTTTCATCGATACTGGGCATGATAAGTATTTTGAGATAAATTGTCCGCCTTGGTTCGAGTGGGCGGGATGATGCAAGCCGGGCTAAGGAGTCAGCCTTTGAATTTTCAGCCTGTAAAATTCGGTTAATGTGAAATACTACGAACTTTGCGGCCAATGCTTTGGCTTTTGTAAGATAACGAGCGATCTTTTCCCCTCTTGCTTCGAACTCACCATTAATCTGGTTTACCACTAGCTGAGAGTCACTATATGCATTCAAACTTTTTATGGAAAGCACCTCGGCGAGTTTCATTCCTGCGAGCAAAGCCTCAAACTCGGCCTCGTTGTTGGATGCCTTAAAGTCAAACCTCAAGGTGTATTCAATAGTGAAGTTGTTCGGACAGTTGATGATGAACCCGGCGCCACTTCCAGTGTCGATAGAGGATTCATCGACATGAAGGGTCCTTTGTGGGAACAAATTCGTTCTGTCAGTTGTCTGAGATGGTTCTTCTTCCCTTAGCAGAGTGGTTTCCATGACAAAGTCAGCTAAAGCCTGGCCCTTAATAGCTGCCTGAGGCCGATAGCGAATGTCGAACTCACCCAATTCTATTGACCATTTCACCATTCTTCCAGAAACGTCAGGTTTATGAAGTACTTGTCGAAGGGGCTGGTTGGTGAAGAGAGTGATTGTGTGGGCTTGAAAGTACAGCTGAAGCTTTCGGGCCGAGATCAAGAGAGTATACGCCATTTTTTCTATAGGAAGATACCTGGTTTCGGCATCGTGGAACACCTTGCTTACATAATACACAGGCTTCTGCACTCCTTCCTCCTCCTGAATCAGAACTGAAGCCACAACTTTCGGTCCAGCCGAGAGGTACAAGAAGAATTCTTCGCCAGTTATAGGCTTGGTGAGTACAGGAGGTGTGCCCAAATATCTCTTCAGCTCCGTGAATGTTTCTTGGCAATCATTGGACCAAACAAAATCCTTGACCTTCCGGATGGCTTTAAAGAAGAGGAGACACTTCTCAGCGGCTTTTGACATTAATCGACTTAAGGCAGCTATCTTTCCAGTGAGTCGTTGGACTTCCCTTACAATCCACGGTGGGTTCAAGCAGAGAATATCACCTATTTTTTCAGGATTTGCTTCTATGCCTCTGTGGGTTATCATGAACCCAAGAAATTTTTCCCCAGTGACCCCAAAAGCATACTTAGTGGGGTTTAGCTTCATTCAATGATGGTGGAGGACATCAAAGGCTTCTTGTAAATCAGCCTCATGATTATTGGCTTTGATGCTTTTGACCAACATGTCATCGACATACACCTCCATATTCCGACCTATCTGTCCCTGAAAATTTTTGTTGACTAATCTCTGGTAAGTGGCTTCGGCATTTTTCAAACCAAATGGCATGACCCTATAGCAGTAAAGTCCTTGCTCTGTAATAAACGCTGTTTTCTCCTGGTCTGGTCGATGCATGAGGATCTGGTTATATTCTGAGTAGGCATCCATGAATGTTAGTAGTTCATGTCTTGACGTTGCGTCGATAAGTTGATCGATCCTAGGCAATGGAAAGCTATCTTTCGGACAAGCCTTGTTTAGATCGAAAAAAATCAATGCAGATCCATCACTAACCATTTGCCTTTTTTACCATTACTATATTCGACACCCAATCTGGATAACTTACCTCCCGAATGAACTTGGCCGAGAATAATTTGTCAAACTCTGCTCGAACGGCTGCCTGCTGTTCGGGGGCAAAGGACCTTTTCTTTTGGATGACTGGCTTATGGTTTTGATCAATACTTAGTCGGTGCATGATGACATCTGGGCTGATTCCAGGCATATCAGCGGCGGTCCAAGCAAATAGATATTGGTTTGCCCGAAAGAGGGCGAGCAAGGACTCTTTGACTGTTTCGGGCAGGTTTGAACCGATTTGAATAGTTCAGGTGTTGTCTTCACCGAGGGGGACAGCGGTTAACTCTTCTATTGGTTGGTCTCTTGAGTTGCTATCTTTGTCTCTAAGATCGTCGAGTTCAAGCGGGAGGGCTTCCGCCTTCTTGCATTTTCTTACCGAACTGAGATAACAGGATCTTGAGATATGTTGATCTCCTTTTATTTCGCCTATTCCTTCCTTGGTAGGGAATTTAATTTTGAGGTGGTGGGTAGAGACAACTGCTCGGAGCTTGTTCAATGTTGGTCGCCTAAGTATTATATTGCAAGACGAGGGCTACTGAACTATCAAAAAGGTGGTCTGCACGGTTGTTATCTGAAGGGGTATCCCTGCGGTTACGGGGAGGGTTATGCTGCCCTCTGTAAAGACTGGTCCTCCCAAGAAGCCATAGAGTGGAGTGGAGACCGACTCCAATTGGGAATCTCCCAATTGCATTTGTTGAAAAACATCATAAAAAGAATGTCGGCTGAGCTCCCATTATCGACCAGAACTCGTCTTATTTCGTGGTTGGCCACGAGGAGGGAAATTACGACAGCATCGTCGTATGGAGTCTGAATTCTTTGTAAGTCTTCTCTGAAAAGAAAATGATTCCATCTGTCTTCTGCCATTTATGAGGTCCATGAGGTCCAGAGACAGATGTTATTGTCCTGGCATAAGATTTCCCACGATTATTAGACCTGTCCCCAGCTGCGGGCCCCCCGCAAATGGTTTTGATGATTTTTACTGCGGGTACCTCTGGTTTCTTTTGGCTAGGCTCCCCATGGCTCAGTCCTGGGCTCTTCTGGATTGGCTATGCAGGCCTATTTCCCTTGAGAGAGCGTTCAGGGCTTCTCCGAGGTCGCTCTATGATTTTTTCCATCCGCGGTCCGATAAACTCTTTTAGATGTCCTCGGTTAATGAAGGCCTCGATTTGGTTTTTTAGCGTCTTGCGTTCTTCCGTGTCGTGACCGAAGTTCCTATGGAACCTACACCAAGTGCTTCGATCTGGATTGAGGTTTGGTGGCCTCGGGCACCACTATAAGAGACCCCTATCGTGGATCTCCATTAGAAAATTGGTTCTGGATGCAGTCAATGGAGAGTAGCCGTCAGTTTGCCCAGAGGTTCTGGTCCCGAAGATCATGAAGTTTTGAGGCCTACCTTCGAAATGCCTGTGGGTTCTGGGTCTCTCATCGCGAAATGGCCGTTTAGTAGGCTCACGGCACGGGCTAGTGGGATCTCTCTTCCGTTTTTCTGTGTCCTCTTCTCATTCTCTACGGAACGCCTGGTCGTCTTCCGCCAGAATGTACTTTTCGGCTTACGCCAGGACTTCACTCATATCAAGGGGTGGGTGTCTGGTAAGTTTTGAACTGAAGACTCCAGATCTCAATTCGTTTTTGAATGCCAGTAGCTGAACTCTAGGATCCAGGTCTGGGATCTCCCAAGCAGCGGAGTTGAACCTCGAGATATAGGCCCGAAGCTTTTCTCCTTTCAACTAGACGACATTGAACAGAGACTCTGAGGTCTTCTTTGGTCCTTTGCTACTGATAAAATGAGAGGCGAAGGCATAGCTTAGCTCTTTGAATGTGCAGATCCATCCTGGCTTTAAACGGGAATACCATGTCCCGACTACTTTTTCAAGGGTTAGAGGAAATGCCCTACATATCACATGGTCTGAATGTCTGTGGAGTGTCATGGTGGTTCGGTAATGCTAGAGATGATCCAGAGGGTCAATGGACCCATCGTAAGGTTTAATTTGGGGCATCTGAAAATTTGGTGGGAGGGGAGCCTCGAGGACCTCTAGAACGAATGGGGGGTCCTGCACGTCGAGCTCATCAATAATATTGTTGCCACGTCCCCTAAATGCCTCATTGATTCGTCCCTCCTTCGATCCGCTTGCCAAAACCTTCGATGCTTTTGGATGCGAGACTTTCTCCGGACTTGGCCCTGCGAGGTAGAGGTGACTTGGTCGCCGAATAGCCGTCGACTGGCGGTAGGTGGCCGACCGAGCCATTGTGACTTGGCTCCGGTCGCAAAGGTGGTGGTGATGTACGCTGAGCTCTTCCACGGACTTCGACAGCTAGGTCGCCACTAGCCACGCGAGTTTCGCGTATTGCGTCTGGAGAGCAGCCATGTTGGGATGGGCCTCGAATTAGGCCAAAGAACTTGCTCCAGACCTCATTACTCCTTCACCAAGGTCCCTGGCAGGGGTTTTGGGTGGCATGACAACAAATGAGTTCTTCGGACTTCTTCGCTGTTACTGCCAGCGAGAGATGGTGGTTTCCCACGGACGGCGCCAATCTGTTGATGCCAAAAATGTGTTGCTGAGTTGTAGGTCGAATCATGGATGTACCTGCACAGGGAAAGAGAGAAAGGCTATGGGGTCGTCGGAGAGGGTGCCTCCGAAGCTTAAGTTAGGGTAGGATAAAGGGTATGTAGAGAATGAGCGTCAGTTTTTTTTGAAACTTCGCCCGATTGGGATGCGTACCTTACCCTTTTTATAGGGCTTTGAGGTGGCATTAGGCTTAAGGCGGCAACAATATGATGCCCCAACTGGGTTGGGTAATGATGCCTAAGAGGTCCAGCTAGATGGCTAGGGGCCGTCTGTTAGGGCTTTGCCTTGCTGGCTTGATCTGAAGCCATCCAGGTATGAGGGCGGTTAGTTACCTGACATCCCAACTTGGATTTGGAATGATGCCTACGAGGCCCAGCTAGATGGCTGGGGGCCGTTCGTTTAGGGCTTAGCCTTGATGGCTTGATCGTGAGCCGTTTACATGTCTGAGGTATTCTGCCGACCTGACGCCCAACTTGGTTGGGCAATGATGACCTGGAAGGCGGTGGTGACGTGGAGGCCTACCTAGAAGCGGAAGAGCCTTGAGGGGCGGTTATGACCTGAGGCCTGAGCTGCCCGGTCCTGGAACCTCCACGTGTCTTTTTGTGACTTGCTGTTAAGAGGGTCCACGTGTCGCCTTCCTATTGGAGGGATATTTTTGGCAATATTAGATATATTTTTTAAAAAAATCTTCTCCTTTTCCAAATCTTAGAAATAGAGCTTACCTATCTCCAAATCTTGCTATCTTTGCTTAAATTTACATATTCTTTTTGTTTCAATTTATATATCATCCAGTACTATTTAATAAATAATTTTTAAAAAAAATTTAAATTAGTAATGCAATTAAAATTTTATAAATATAGTTTTGTAAAGTTTACAAGCATTCAAAACTATTTCTTTTAATTTTAAATCAATAATTTTTTTATTAAAATTTAAAGTCAAATTGCTTTAAAAAAATCAACTATGACATAAATTAGAAAGAAAATAGTATTTTGGTTTGATATATAGAAAAAAAAAATAGAAACTGAAATACTAACTGATGTAGTAGATAATTCACTCTCCAATAACTTGATGACACGTGGATAACTCTCCTCCCAATAACCTGATGACGCGTGGCTGCATTAATGATGGGCACGTAGTAAAGCAAACGATGAAACTGTAACCACTCACAAATTTCTCACACGTAAAAATGAAAGCGAGATTTCAAGGATCACGCCGTCCTGAGCACGTTTCCTAAACCATTATAAAAAGGCCTAAGGTATGCAGATTTTCATATACACAATCTAAGTTCATTACAATCACTATCACCATTCTTACCATGGCCCGTTTCATTTTCTCTCAAAACCCTGCACTAACAAAGGTATCGGAGAGTCCTCAGAGGCGCCACGCCCCTCTCCCTTTGGTGACTCTTTAGTTCATTGCTCTTTTCCTATGCATATCTCAATATTTCAGACCTCCAGCTCAGCGACGGATTTTCTGCATCAACAGATTGGCGCCATCTGTGGAAAAAACCAATCTCTTGTTGACCAGTAGAAGTGAAGAAATCTGAAAACTCATCTGTTTCCATGCCGTCTAGAAACACCACCAAAAATACCGACAAGGGAATTAACGGAACCAGCACCGCACCTACACAAAACAATACTCACAGCCAACGGTCTGCCTTGAGGTTCCCTGCTGTGTCTAAACATATGACCTTTGGCAGTGACCCGCGGGCTTTTCTGGGAATGCAACATCCTCCTCAGGTAGAGATGGATCCTCCTGAATATCTCAGAAGAGCGACTTCAGCGCATCTCGCCATTCCAATGATTCAAGTACAGTTTCTAGAGCTCTCTTGTTTGGTAACTGACCTAGTTACCGAAGTCTAGGGAAATGGTCGACAACCCTCACCCTTGTCTCCTTACCGCGCCTCTAGGCGAACTAGCCCTCCTAGTGACAGGCTCCCCGTCGATAGTCATTCCACTGCGGAGTCTTCACCACCCTGTGCCAGTAGATCTAAAGGATCCTCGACCTGGACAAACGGATCGAAGAGATCGAAGAGAGAATCAACGAAGCCTTCAAAGGCCAGAATCATGACGTCCTATATGAACTCAGCATCTAGGACCCACCATTCACACAGGAAGTTCTTGAAGTTCCACTCTCGCCAAATTTTTGGATGCCACAAATCAAGCCCTACGACGGCTCAACAGACCCCTTGGATCACTTATAGCATTATAAGACCACCATGATGCTACATCGGCATTCCAATCCTGTCATGTGCCAAGTATTTTCCCTGAAGCTTGAAAAAGGTGCCAGTAAGTAGTATTCTCGGTTGAAGCCAAGCAGCATCGGCACCTTCAAAGAGCTTAGCTACTCCTTTGCTTCCCACTTCCTCAGCAGCAAGAAGACCTTGGAAAGTCTGTTCAACATCATTCAGCATCGAGGGGAAAGGCTTCAGGCCTACATCTCAAGGTTCAACGTTGTCGCATGGGAAATCCTTGACCTCTATCCCAACGTACAGATGTTGGCATCTAACAATGGACTGAGATCTGGAATCTTCACCTCTAAGCTCACTAGGCGACCGCCTAAAGACATGAACGAGGTCTTGGCCCGAGTAGAGAAGTACAGGTTAGCCGAAATGAACAAGCTTTCCGAAGATAAAAGGAAGGGGAAATAGAGAATAAGAGAAAAGACACCAGCGATCCTTGGGTTGGGGTAGCCAAAAAACCCATCACGAGGGCAGGTATAAGGCCACCACCCGTTTTGAAAGTTTCACCCCTCTCAACGCATCTAGGACCAATGTCCTGATGCAGGTTCAGGACAGGGCAATCCTTCGATAGCTCCCGAAGCCATAGCACCTCGACAGAGATTAGAATAAGTGGTGCTGATTCCATAGAAACCATGGGCACGATACTGATGAGTGTCATGACCTAAAGAAACAGATCGAGGCCCTTATCAACCGAGGTTACTTAAAGGAGTTTACCGGATCGTGACAAAAAATAATGCTCGATCGATCTAGAAGAAGTCTAGGACGTCCTTCTGGCTAAGACCGAGAGCGTCGAGCTCCCGGAAGGAGTCCCAAGCCGACCCGGGAGAAGCCTTACTAGGGAAACTAAGAAGTCACAATCACTAGAGTCATCAAAACGATATGTGGTGGGCCAGCCGCCAGAGGCAACTCTGGGCAGAACAAGAAAACGTACGCTAGGTCCGTAGCTTCCTTTAGCGGGCCTTATAAGCAAAGGAAGACAAACTAGACAATCTCCTTCACGGATGATGATCTGGAAGGAGTGCAGACCCTGCACAATGATGTCGTGGTAGTTTCCCTCCTTATAGCTAACCACGATGTCAAACGCATCTTGGTGGATAAGGGAAGCTCGATGGATATCTTGTTCTACGATGCCTTCCAGAAAATGCAGCTAAAAGATAGTTAGTTAAAG
Source organism: Bretschneidera sinensis (assembly GCA_023935145.1). NCBI lineage: Eukaryota > Viridiplantae > Streptophyta > Magnoliopsida > Brassicales > Akaniaceae > Bretschneidera > Bretschneidera sinensis. The sequence goes on along the minus strand of CM043703.1, from coordinate 3,638,931 downwards.
TTGATCTCAACCCTACTTTACGGTTTTTCAGGGGTTTCGATGTTTGCTGAAGGCAGTATAATTCTTCCGAGTACTGCAGGAATGCCTCTGCAGACTACTACTATATAGACTACTTTTCTGGTAGTCAAGTGACCGTTGTCACACAAAGAAGATCATCATCAAGTCATCTGGTATATATTACTTACTTGTAAGTTACAACAAATTAGACCATGCGGCAAAAGTACTAATTTACAGTGTATATTGATAAATTATTCATCCACAAGAATGTAAGTGGTTGTTTGAACTTTGAATCTTGTACAAAAAAAGCTCAACAAACAGGAATAGCAGCTGTAATTCATGTCATCCTATTATTTTTAGATATTCATCCAAGGACTTAACAGAATAACCGGCTAGAGGTCTATATTTTGCTTGAAATACCAAAGCTTGCCGGTGGACACAAATCCCCAATTCAGGGGTAATTGGCAGGCAAGTTGATGGGGCCAATGCAACTTATGCTCTGCATTATTTCAATATCATATCCAATGAAATGATGTTTCATATAGTGAATTGCAATTAACTGATAGATTTCCTGTCTTTTGAACCATTAACATTACAATGGGACCCTTATTTTTAATGATGTTAAGAGGCATCGCTGAGGGAAGAAGGCCTTTGATGTGAACAAGACTGATTCTTCACATTAATGGTAGCAATACCATTTATAGAAGAATGGAATCCATCACACTCACTACAGATTTCCATCGCACTCAATACATAGCAATCTGGTAGCCTCGTAAAAGATAGATATTAGTACCCTAGTAGGGACAGACACATCCTCTCCTAAAGTAGCAATGTAGCCATGTACAACTACCCTGTTTTGCTGACCAAAATGTCTCAATCTTCCAACGCCAAAACACAAGTTCGAATCCCCCACCCCTAATAACCCCTTTCTCACTCTCTAATCATTTAGGTTAGCGGTATAGTTTATAAAATGGTTTTTGAAATAGTTTAGAGTAAAATAATAGTGGAAGTAAAAATCTGTATTGAAAACAGTTTTTCTGATTAAAACATAAATCATTTCGTATGTTTATAAAAAGTAAAAAACATTTCATAAACTCTTCCAAATGGTTACACACAATGTAGATTAACTGGATATGCTTTAAGGCTGAATCTAGCATAGGAAAATGAAGAGATGAAAATTAGAATTGAAGTTCTCAATGGGAATGCTTATCTACTTGCTTTTCTTTGTAATAGTTTTATTTTTTCCTAGTCATGTTTTCTGGTGTTTCTATCAGTACATAATGATGAAGTATGCAAATTGAGGTTCATAATAACAACTTTCTTTGGCCATAACTACCCAATTAAATCTTCTTACATTGGAGATAATCTATGTCAACATGTTAACCATTCTACTTTCCTTTCATTACCTTGTCTTTTGGTGGTTAGGCATTTTAGGGTTGGATTTTGGTATAAAACTTTAATTAGTGAGCAAGGAAAATCCCAGAGAAAGAAAGATGGATCCTTTTGTGGATGGGAATATTTTCCCACGTGGATGCTTGTACCATTAGCCGCTACTGAATATGGAACATGCAACTATCTCATCCCTTTGACCAAACTCCCTAAGCCCACACCACACACTATAAACTACATCTCTCTGCTTTCTTTCACCCTTCTTGCTTCTTCTAATACCCAAAATGCCATTCATTTTCATTGTTGTACCCCATTAGAACCGATTGGGGATTGACACAGAAGGGGCCTACTTTGGGTAATTCACTAATGCTGATGATTGTTTTGTATTGCTAAAATGAAGGATAATGCAGCTATTTGGGGAAATGAGAGCTTGGGCTTGAGCTTCTACTCTCATTAATACTGAACAGCTTATTCAGTTTAGCTTCTTACTGGAAATTTGAAACAATTAAGGTGAAAAAGAAACAAAAAAGTACAGGAGATGTCATCCTCATAAGCTCTTTTGTTTCACCACAGACTGTGTAAAGGAAAACTGCAATAAATCTCTCATACTTTGGCCTCCTCATCCACTTTATGATGGGCACATGATCATGATAAAGATCCTCCAAATTCTGCCATGGCGAATCTTGATCAGGAGGAAACTGCACCCACAACTGTTAACATTTCCTCTAAAAAGAAGGAGCTTCTGACCGCTGCCATGAAGAGAACTAGTGAATGGTTTGTTCTCTATCTTTTTTTTTCTATTTACTTTGGCAGGACTTTTCCTCAGAAAATTCTATACTCTGTCTGGTTTATATATTGTAAAATGGGTTGTGGCTTTTGGAAAGAGAATGGGAAGAATCTAGTGAAGATGGTACAATCTTGATTTTCTTTTTCAGGATTTTCTCTCAGGAGATTCCAAGTGATGTCACTGTTCATGTTGGAGGAGCTTCCTTTTCATTGCATAAGGTACAATCCAATCTCATAGAGTCTCTTTCACATTCAAATATTCACTTTATTTTACAGAAAATTAAATAGAAAGGACACTTGCAATTTTGAGTGGAATATGTATATTCAATGCCCATAGTGAACCACCTTGCTAAATTGTATCATGACTTTTGTTTGCATTTACTATGGCATCCACAATCAAACAGACAGAGAAGCAACAAGCATCTTTTATTTTATTGTAACTTTTATATTTGCTTGATTTATGTAAGTTGAAGTCCATCTCCCACTTTAAATGCAGTTTCCACTAGTCTCAAAGTGTGGATACATGAGGAAAATAGTATCAGAATCTAGTGATGCTGATCTCTCTATCATTGAAATCCCTGATTTACCGGGTGGGGCAGAAGCATTTGAACTTGCGGTAAAATTCTGTTATGGAATAAATTTTGAGATAAGCACAGAAAACATTGTCATGCTCCGATGTGCTGCAGAGTATCTTGAGATGACTGAGGATTATGCGGTTAGAAATCTTGTGGATAGAACTGAATCCTACTTGAATGAAGTGGCGCTTGAGAGCCTTTCAGCAGCGGTTTCCGTTCTGCATTTGTCAGAAAACCTCCTTCCAATGGCAGAGAAAATTAAATTGGTGAGCCGATGCATCGATGCTATAGCTTATATTACCTGTAAGGAAAACCAATTTTGTGTGTCTAGTAGGGCTGAGAGTGGCACTGATGGTGCAATTCCTTCCATAGTGTCTCACCAAAGGACAATAGTTGATTGGTGGGCTGAAGATTTAACTGTTCTAAGAATTGACATCTTCCAACGGGTTCTCGTTGCAATGATGGCAAGAGGGTTTAAACAATATGCTCTTGGTCCTGTACTCATGCTCTATGCACAGAAATCTTTAAGAGGGTTGGTGAGATCCCACACCAGAATTTTGATTTGATTCCATTTTTTTTGGTTGATTGTAGGTTCTAAATTTCCTTTTGCTGCAGGAAACATTTGGAAAGGGGAGGAAGAAAATCGAGCCAGGACAAGAACATGAGAAGAGGGTGGTTTTAGAAACAATAGTGAGTCTTATGCCAAGGGAGAAGAATGCAATGTCTGTTAGCTTTCTTTCTATGCTGCTCCGCTCAGCAATATATCTCGAGACAACAGTAGCTTGCCGGCTTGATTTGGAGAAGAGGATGGCTTTGCAATTAGGACAAGCTGTTCTGGATGATCTCCTGATTCCTTCTTATTCTTTCACTGGAGATACATTGTTTGATGTGGACACTGTGCAGCGGATTATAATGAATTACCTTGAATATGAAGTGGAAGGGAATCATTTAGGCTACTTGCCTGATTATAAGTATGTTTCTCCACCAGCAAGTGACTTGGAACGGGTTGGGAAGCTAATGGAGAATTACCTTTCTGAAATAGCTTCTGATCGCAATTTACATGTTTCAAAGTTCATTAGTCTTGCTGAACTTATCCCTGAACAATCAAGGGTAACAGAAGATGGAATGTATAGAGCCATAGATATCTACCTTAAGGTGCGCTCTCTTGCGTGTAATTCTCTTAATCTTTGGCATCTAATCACAAAATACTTCACTAAATTCTCTTTAAAGAGTTACACATTTTGTGAAAATACAAATTTTATAACAGTTGCATATTGAGATATCCCTAAGTAGTTTCAGAATCAGGTTTCTTTTTTTGATAATTGGGGGTGGAGAAAAAAGCAGGCTCCTTATATCGTACTTAGTGCAGCTTCTTTAAGACTTTTTTGAACAGCTTCGGCGCAGGATTCATAATGCCTCCTGTTGCTTCATAAATCAAGGATATACATTTTAACATAATCTAAACATACAGATTGTAAAATTATATCAAACTATAGGATTTGAGATGTCATTGAACAAATATTAATCTACTCAACAATGAATATTAAGAGCTTCTGTTAGATTAGTGATTTCAGGATATCTTCTTGAATTTCAAGTGAAATTGCTGATAACATTGCAATCCTTTAACAGAAGTTCTTTTGATCCACCTTTCTTTTTTATAATTGACAGGCTCATCCTCATCTAAGTGACATGGAGAGGAAGAAAGTTTGCAGCTTGATGGACTGCCAGAAGCTGTCTAGGGAAGCCTGTGCTCATGCTGCTCAGAATGACCGGCTTCCTGTTCAAACGGTAGTTCAAGTGCTTTACTATGAGCAACAACGTTTTCAAGATGTCATGAACGGTGTAGATTCCCCTGCTTGTCCTTCCAAAGTGAATTTATACCCCACCAACATCCACCCAGTTTCGGATGAGCTCTCCAGCTTACGAAGAGAGAATGAGGACCTGAAAATTGAGCTAGTGAAAATGAAAATGAGACTGAAAGAAATTGAAAAATCAGAAGTTAAATCAGCAATAAGCAGTCCTATGAGAAATACTCTGCCATCAGCTGACAAGCCTCCTTTGCCTCCAAAATCATTTATGAACTCAGTGTCCAGAAAACTTGGACGGCTTAATCCTTTTGTACGTGCAGATGGACTTACACCTCCCAATGCCAAAGGACGGATGAAGCCCAGCAAAGATTGGCGACACTCCATATCTTGATATATTGGTTTGTTTTCAAGTTCTACAGTATTTTGCGAAGATTATTGATGTCCTTCTTGCTTTGATTTAAGTCTTGAGAAAACTTACAACTGCCTTCGGTTTTGTTTTTCTTTTTCTCTGTATTTGCTCTTTTGTGTGATATTTTTGTAAATAGTATATAAAATTCGAAAGGCTGATGGGTTAAGTTGTGTTATGGAGTTTATCACTACTTGATCTGATGTTTCTATATAGATATAATTGGAAGCTTCAGAATTCTGGATTTTGGTGCAAATGAAATGGAAATCTGCATTTTGCTGTTGTGTATGAATGTATCCAGAGAGTAAGAAAAGGGAGGTGTATAAGTAACATATAATTGAGACATAACTAGTTATAAGATTCCATTCTTGTTTTCTCCTCTTTTCTTCCTATGGCTTGGCAAAAGATGCATAAACCACAATAGTGTCATGGCCAATCCTTGACAGCTTGTGCAGATCCAGTTTGTGAAAATTTCTTCTATGTCAGTATACCTTGCAAGTGAACCCGACGTTCACGAACAAGCTTGTGTTCGATATCATTTATTAAAATTTAACTCGTTTATGTTCATTATAATTCGTTTGTTTAAGCTTATCGATTAGGTGCGCCGGCTCGATTTGTTAACCGAGAACTCTTCAAAAGTTTTTTTTTTTTAATTATTTCCAACTCCTCAAAAGTTAAACAAACCAAAAATGAATAAGAACTGAACTCCCAAATAATTAAAGAAATTATTAGATATTTTTTATATTATGCAATGTTGTTTTATTCGTCAATTGGTAATATGAGGAGTTCAAATTATAGTTCAAATGAACTCGAATAATAATTCTAAAGAACTCAAATAATATCAACGTGCTGTGTTACTATTTAATTTCTTTAAAATTATCACTTGAGTTCCTTATATTGTTGTTAAACGAATAATAACACTGCATAAGATAAAAAACACTTAATAATTTTTCCTTTAACAAACACGAACAAAACTCCAAAGTTAATGAACGATATTATAATAAAATAATAAAAAAGCTACTGAACGAGACAGGCATGGGCTTTTTTGGTTTGTTAGCAGCCCTAATGTTCGTCATATGATCGGGCTTTTCTGGGCCTTCTTTTTTATATCAGGTTGAGCATTGGATTTTGATACGTTGTTGCTACTTTTCCAATTGTTGGGCTCCCATCCAGAAGGCTTAGCCCATTGATATATAGTGGGTATAATTGGCCCTTATGGCTTATATAATAAGGTTTCTTTTTTATTTTAATTTTCTTGTCTGATGTGGGATAAAGTTCCACCGTCTTCAAACAGTTATATCTGATAAGTTTTCCAAGTAGAAAAGATCAGCTTGCCTACTTAGAAACATTTGAAACACATATGGCCTTGGAATGAATAAGGGGGGAAAATAATTTGGTTTACCTTATCTTCCAAATATACACAACAGCTGTTTCCATAAATAAGCCCTGCAGGTGGGTCAAAGTTCCATTCTACAGTTTAGACCAGAAGTTATCTCAAGCTAGATTAGCTCTTTGGGCCCTGAAATTGCAGTACAAGGTAACAACAATGTGTGGTGGGGTATGTATCGAAATTATTGAATCCTTTTGGATAGAGCTTTAGGAAAAGTAAGAATAGCTTGAGGGACAGGTTAGGAGCCTAGTGCATGTTCTTATCTAAAGACAAAATCATATACATCATTGAACCCTAAAAGATGGTGCTCAAATATGTGTTTATAATCTTTAAACTTTCTGTATTTAAGCATAATTGGTCTAAACTTCTGCTATTCATCTGGTGGCAGACACAGAAAAATAAGCTGACAAGCTGTTCTACTTCTTGGTAAGGAAAAAGGTTTTAAGTGCTGGGTGGGAATTTGATTAACCTAATTAGAGATAGCAGCAAGGCTTCTTTTACCAATTATATACTCTACAAGGAAGCTAAAATGTTTTTTATTCCACAAATCCCTCCAACCTGCTTTGATCTATAACTGGCAACTTTGTTTGGTGGATTAGACGGTGAGAAGATATGGTGTTTGGTAGACAAGATGAAAAGAATAATGGGATGAGAGGAAGATTAGAGAATAAAATCATTTAGATAAGATGAAACATCTTATTCTCTCCCTTTCTTATTCACCAAACTCAATAGTTTAAAAATGTTTTGTGAAATTAGAAACAACCTTAATTTTATGAAAATGTTTTGTGCAAAAATGAAAATTATGAAAATCCCAATAGTGCTAGAACATAATTTTACTGATGGGAATGGATATGTTAAGCAATCAAATAAGTCATTTTAGGTCTTCAACTGGCAAATTGACCACCATAATTGAGATTTAATCAAATCAAGAGAAAAATAAAGACGTAATTGTCATTAGTCTTCCAAAGTTGGGGGCTAGCTAGTAGGAATTAAATAGAAGTAGATATTATTTTCAGATAAGTACAGAAAACTTTGGATGTTAACTCAATTAAATCAACATTATCTTCCATTGACTCTGGCAGCCATGATAATGATGCAGAGTCTTGACTGACTTGAAATTAGCTGATCAATAATGAAACATTAAGTCAATAACGTAATTCTAATGGGCTTTGCAAGCCAAGAAAACAAGAAATCTTTACACAAGACTCCCAACACCCATCAATCTAAAAACTAAGCAGAAAATCCCACACCAGAAATCAATCATGAAGATCAGTCGATAAGAATTCAGTCTAAAAATATTCTTATCACATCGACTTAAAAGCTAGAACAGGATCTTTTTTCTCAAGTCATGTTCAAGCTTAAAACTTGGAAAAGCCAAGGAGGCTGTTTTAATCTCTCCTGCCTCAATTGCTCTTCAAGATCACCAGTACTGATTTTACTTCCACTTTGATACCCCAATGTCATGTCAGGAACCCCCAATTCGCGGCCACCTGATCGATCTTCTCTTCTAGCGTTAGTCCTCAATGAGCTTGTCCTGTTTAATATATGACTAGATCCCGTGGAAGACGAAGAGAAGCTTGGTCCAGAATCCGAATGTAATGGCGTCTCAGGTTTCTTTCTTTGTGTGAAATAACACGAGGGACCTAGCGTTAGCTCAATTTCGCTCTCGTCTACAATCCCTAACTCTTCATGACCACCGTTCGATTCTGCAATGTACTCGTCAGCAGGCCGTTCCAAGTCTAGTTTCATAATTCTTGAATTCTGCTGTGTATCACAGAGATGATTGCTCTGTCTCAAATTAATCTTATCCCTCGAGTTCCATAATTCTTGTCGCCACCCATTAGGCCTGTTGCTTTCCATGTTTTTCATCATTATCTTCTGGATTCGATATAAACGATGAAGTTCATTAACCTGCAACATTATTTTCAAACTTATTAGAACTAATTAGTTAAATAATAAAGAGAAATTATGTTAAAATACCTGCTCTTTAAATGTTTCTTCATGTTTTAACATTGCCATCCTCATGAACTCCTTGTCATATGGATTAAGAAGATTCCCCATTGATTGACACTGAATTCAGCTTTAGCTAGCTGCTAACTGGCTGAAGATATGAAAGTTGATTTCTCTTGCTGAGAAATGGGTATTGCTCACATATCTATACTGACTATTAATAATCAGCAGCTTCTCACTGTTTACGATGGAAAGCAATGAAAGCATTAATGAATTTCCAGCATTAATAAGAAAGCAATTAAAACATCAACTGGGTTTAGTATAATTTGTCTGTTAGTTAAGACTTTTGTTTTGTTCTTTCGTTCAGTTCATTTTGGGCCACAATCATAATATCTGACATACAAAAATATCTTTCAAAATTCATTATAGCACATCTCATATCATACATATGTAACTTAGTCTCCCACGCATGCTATCATTTTCATTTGACAATACCATGTATCTACTTAGCCATAATTTCCTCTTTTTTCCCCCTTATTAAACTTATTCTGTTCTCATTTAAATTTTTTTTTTTCTGGACTTCCTTAATTGATCTATTATTTCCTTTGAAAGGAGACAGTTGTAAACTACTTGCATCACACTTAAAACAATGATACAATTTTCATCTAATTAATTTCAGTGAATTTGTATTTTATTTATAATTACTCTCCTATTGAAATAGAAAATTAACCCGTTTGGTACACCAAATTAAGAGGGAGATAGAATGAAATATTTTTATAAATTAGTAAGTTTTTCAAAAATATATATATAAATCAGTGCAATAGATATTTTTGCATTTTTTTTATCAAATGTAAAATTGAATCATCACATTTTATCCTCTTTATTTTCGTCTTCACCAAACACTAAAGATCTATGACATAGTTTTGAAATATCATAAAAAAGGAGGGGACATTGTATAGTCTATTAAGCAAAGTCTATCTAAATTTCTCGTAGAATATATCAATAAAGAAACTTTAACAAGAAAGAGGGGACATTCATATGATGAAATAGAAATACATGCTTGTTTTACCTCATAAGAGAACATCAAGCAATTATTTAACAAAAGATTTGTATCGGAGTATTACATTTTCATTTGTATGCAAATCTTTATCATATATATATATATATATATGATACAAGCAAATACCATATATAAATATATATATATATATATATATATATATATATAAAAGTATGCATGAAGTAATGAAAAGAAAATTGGTTCAATAGAGATAAACTTTGTTAAATTCCAAAAGATTATAAAGCACATAGGCATCACAAGAATTGGATGACAAGAAAAGAAAGCCTAAACAAATCCCTGTGACCAAACTGTACATTTTCATTCCCTTTGTTCCCTATCCTTGAATTCATGGCATGCACATACAAAAGCTGAGAAAGAAAAGAGAATAATCTTCCGACCTGTAAGAATACTTTGAAGATCAGCTGAGAATTAAGCTGTATAAACTTGTGCTGTTTACTAGATGGAGAAGAAGAGAAGCAGTAAAGCAAAAAAAAAAAAAGTCTTTCAATGGGAAAGAACAACAGCTCCAAAACTTCAGGCACAACTTTGTTTGATAAAGCAACACCTTGCCTTCACATTCTCAGTATATACTGCAAAAAAAGAAGGTCAAATAAAATAAAAATTGAGGAAGAATTTAAAATTCTCTCTCTTTCACACACACACAGAAACCAAAGTGTTTGTTGCATCTGGGGTTTGAGGCATGCCAAACAAATCTCAGTGCCTTAGCCAATGCCATTAAAGTTTTGTGAATGATAGATGCCTCAGATGGGTTCAGCAATGCAGAGTATTTATAAATACACATTTACATATAAAAATCTAATTCTTTAGTATTTATATTTTTTAATAGTTATTGAAGATCACAAGAGTAAACTCTGCCCCAGACGATAACCTAAAGAACAGCTTATCCTGCTAAGCTGAATCACATGCAACCAAGAATTCTACATCACAAGCTACAGTTGTCTACTAAATTCTAATGTAGTTTCCATAATAATGCACATTAATGTATAAGGGATCTTAATAAGGTGGCATCTTCTGGCCCGCCGACGAATACATCCCGGCCGTACGATAAGTGGGTACTTCTTGAAACAGTCCAAAAATTAAAGACTGGCCATAGGATTTCAAATCTAACAGTGCAGAAGCTTAAAATCTTGATTCATCAATTATTTATCCATAAAATTTTGAAATAAAAAAGCTAAAAAAGAAATATTTAAAAAAAGAGAGAGGAAGCACTGTTGATGAGTTAATAAATAGTAGGGAAGGACGTTGATACATGTATATTTAGAATAGTCAGTAAAATATAATTTTTTTCTATGAAACTGTACTGATAATTATTTAAAGTTTTATTGATAATTTTTAAAATTTTGTTGACAACACAGAAAAAATAAAATAAAATTTTAATTTTGCTTTTATTTGATGCGATTTTATAGTTAATGCCTTACTTTATTTACTTTATTGTCTAGTGTGGACTCACGACTCCTTGCTCTGGATTCATATCACTAAATTAAAATCAAAATCCCAACACAATGATTATAGCAGTTTAATTGGCCATGTGGTGAGACTGAAGAAATCAATCAGACATCAAACGGTCTAGATCGATTAGTGGACCCCCAACAAAGCGAAAAATGGTACACATTAAATGTACTTGTAGAATTTTGCACTCATTAAGATTTGCTAAGCTAACACAACATATTATATCAAGAGCAGCGATATTACGGAATTGAATTGATATGAATTATCATATAATTGAAATTTTTAAATAATAATTATGTAAAAATTAAATAATAATTTTGATATTTAATTTTTTATATTTTTTATTATAATTTATAATTATTATTTAATATTTTAATAATTATTAACAGATTTTTTTGATTTCCTAATAATCATGACATAACCGACATTATGGGATCCAAACTCTTACAATGGTAAGTGTTATGGATAGATCTACTTTTGTTTTGAGAGGAAGAAAATGGGGTTATAGAAAAGCCATTTTTCATTGTTATGTTGTAGTTACACCAAGTACAGACAGACTCATCAAAAAATGAAAATTGGTTATAAAAATACAAAATTAAAATACTTAATATATATAGTGTAATAAAACAAAAAAGAAAAATCCATTTCTGCTCATACTTATCTAGATTCAAAGAAAAGATTGTCACATGCAGGTTGGGCTCATGTGTGTACTCTCTCTCTCTCTCTCTCACAGTTGGAAGAATCTAAAATAATGCAATAGAAGAAAGTAAAAATTAAGCCGAGAGAGAGAGAGAGTGTGTGACAAGGAAGCACGCGTTGCCGGGCGGGGAGGTACAGCCGTATGGGGTGGTGGGTCCATTGGGTTTGCTGAAAAGGCTGAGCCAAGGGGGCTTGCGCTAGCTGTTGGGTTTGGCCCCACATTGAAAAAGAAAATTTCTGAAAAATCATTACACGAGAAAATTCAATAGTAGAACAAGTTAGGAATTGCCGAAATTTTCTGTTTTGTCACAGTACAAATTAAGCATCTCTTTTTTTTTATTATATGAAACCACTTATGTTTCAGAATTTCAAAACATGAGTCATCGAGGAATCTGATTGCTGCCATGTCTGTCTGTGCGCAGAGTGGATTTTCGAGCAACTCTTCACCACGCATGAATGTAATGTGGATTGTGGAGTATTAAAAGTATAAAACTAGGTCGGTAGCTACATATACGAAGAGCTATGTATGCATTGTGTCATTGCTAGATACTTGAGTATCTAACTTCCTATTGATGGTTCATGGGAAGCATTCTCTTTAAAAATATGAAGAAACAAATTACGAAAGCGTTCTCTGCCAAACAGTGCTGTAATATTCTCCCGTGCAACTATCGCTGATGGATCCAGGAAACAACTTTTTTTATAAAAAAAAGATATCGGTGAAATAAATCACTTCGAAAGAGAGAAAATCAATTTACATTTTTTTTGCACATTTTTAATAATAAATCACTCTGAAAGAGTATGTATTTTGTTGAGATATCTTGTATTTTTATTCGATCCGAAGACTCACTCTGACTCGAAATATTTTGGAGTAATTTTGAATGAGTGGATTTTTTTTATGCGTTTTGTAACATATATATATATATATATATATATATATATATATATAAATAAAGGCTTTAGTTATGGTTTGGAGACACCATCATCACAACCAACTTTTGTATTTTTTATTTTTTATAATGAATTTATCTCTTCTCACCTGTAGACATATGTTTAACTAGTCGAATCACGTAAATCTGATATTTTTTATTTTGTATGATTGTCTTTATTGCTATTTCGCTTTTTTTTTGTTACTTTTATCAATCTCTTTACAACATAGTTATCTTATTGTCTAAATTGATTCAAACATACCTTAAAGTTATGTCTTGATACGAGAATAAAGTGAGAGAAAAAGAAAATGGAAAAGATGGAAAATAATAAGATACAAAAGTGAGAATATTGATTAAAATTGGATAGGATGGAAAATTCAAGAGAAAGAAAATGATTTTATCATTTTTACCATTATACATTTTCTATATAATGCTATTTTGAGACATCAAATAGGGATAAATTAGTAATAGTAATCTTTTTTTTTCGTTTTCCTCCCTCTAATAAGTCTAATTTAAAAAGGTTGAGAATTTTTTTAAAAGGTCTCAATCTTAAAAAATTCACAGTGTCATGAGAGATACATGATACAAGGGTCTATCTCACCCTTAAATAAAATTAAAATATCTTCTTTTTTTCTCTCTTCTCATACTATTTAACGGTGAGATAGACTCTTATACCATATATTTCTCACGGCACTGTTCCAGACAAAAACTTCTCAATCCTCTCATTTTTTTTCCTTTAATTTTCTCTTTTATTAAGTAAAAGAAAACCATTTTCTTTAATTTCCTCTTCATTTTCTTCTATCACGGGGGCAGTTTTCTACTCTACTGCCCCGCTGCTGCCCCGGTGAGATAAGAAAATGAAGAGAAAATTAAGGGAAATGGTTTTTTTTTCTTTTAATAGAAAAGAAAATTAAAGAAAAGTAAGATAAGAGATCAATGGTGGCAGCATGCTTTCAATACCAAAAGAAAAAAATTGAAACCACTTGTAAAGAATATTGATTTTGAAAAATAAAAAGTTAGTAAATTATCAAGATGTAATCAACGCCATAATCTTCGTTTTTCCTGCAACGTTTTTGGAAATTATTTTTGTCACATGATTAATTGGAATGGAATTTATAACAAAGAGGAAGAAGTTTGTGGGAAGCTAACTCCTGGCCTATTCATAATTTTATACATTTCATATGAGACGTGCTAATTTATGTCATGAGTAATATTAATTTTTTTAGTATAATCTTTTTGTGTTTAATTAGCTATTGAAAAGGTCAAGGGTCACGGCCATCCATGTATCTCTCTTCATGAATTAGCGGTAGCTAGCTCTCCACAACCTCGAAGTCTAATTTATAAAACTAGTGACAGGGAAAGATGGATTAATAAATAATCGAAATTAATTATGCTTAGATCATAATGATGATCAATGGTGGAATCCCGAATCTAGGTAGAAATGTTTAATTATGTTACTACAATTTTTATATTTTCAAATTGATGCAATATGATGATGCTATGTAGTTAGTGGAGTAACACATGGTAGCTTTTTTTATATAATATATAAAAATAATTTAGAGAAAGTTGTAATCAGAAACACAAAGATAACTAAAAGAAATAACGAAATAATAATAAAACTAATCATATAAAAATAAAAAATATAAAATTTACGTGGTTCGATTGGTTAGACATACGTCTATGAACGAGAGTAGAAAAATCCACTATAAAAATTAAAAAGTATAAAATCGTCTGAACAATCTGTCTTTCAAACCCTAACAAACACTTTTATATATAAACTGCAAAACATATCAAAAAAATTCACATACTACAGTTTGTACCTATTGGCCTAACCTTCCGTTTAGTGAACTAAACTTTAATTTTTTTTCTTTCAAAACCATTGCAAGATATTTCAAAACGGAACAATGTTCAAATCAAAGAAAAAGAAAATACAAACATCTCAATAGAAGAAGAAAGTGAAGAGATAAGTCTAAAGTCGATCTCATCCACCCGGCCTATAAATGTGTTAAGATATATACCTAACCCATCAACTAGTGAATTGTTATGCTGTGATGCAATTGCCTTTGCTTAGTGATCCTCCTTTCATTTTATTTGTGTTTGTATGCTACCTAGATTCTGTAATGCATGCATAAGTTTCGAAACCTAGTTTTTTTTTCTTCCTAAATATAATTGACAACACAAAATGTGGTGAATTTGCTGCTATTTTTTTAGATGGTGGTGGTGATTTGAATTAAATATTAAAGTACTGTATGTTTAAAAAAGAGAGAGAATTCTTGAAAAATGTGATAATTTTACTAATGCTTGAAATATTGTCCAAACTCCAGAATTGGACCCATTTTTTCATAGCTGAGTGATCTTGCTTTCGTCATATAGGAGTTGAACAACCATCACCAACGATGTCGTAGTTTAGGTTCAGATTTAAGCGAATCTCCTCTAAACAGCAAGAAAGCAAAATTGTAGAGTAACTTTTATTCTTTAGTACAATTATAGGAGTGAAGTAGAATTGATTGCTACTGGGTATCACTTAGGTACAATAGTGACTTTTCAACGCTTTTGTAGATATTCAACCAAATTAATTTGCTACCATAATTCTTACCGAAAAAGGGGGTGTGAAAAAGACAGGAAAGGGGGAGTTGAACTCCGACAATAGCAAAATCCAAAACTTTCGAAATTTTTTTAATATAGGGATTCTTCTCAACCCATATGGAATTAAAAAAAAATCAAAAAATTATAATCTAACTCATTACATCTTTTTGAGTTCGGTTCATAGATCTCTAGATTTTTATATTCATTTTTATTAAATGAATAGTAAATTAACGATCATAATTTAATCCAACCCATTATATCTATTTGAGTTAGTTTGTAAATCCGTCGATTTTTATATTCACCCATATTGAATGAATAGTAAATTACCAACCACAATCCAATCTAATTCATTACATTTATTTAAATTGGTTTGTAGATTCGTCGATTTTTATATTTACTTCCATTAAATGAATAGTAAATTATCAATTACATTTCAATCCAAATCAATTTATTACACTTATTTGAGTTGGATTCGTAAATCTATCTATTTTTATATTCATACCATTTGAATGAATCAATTGTGTAGATAACAAACGAGGTCTAATAATTTCTGTGATAAGTTAACATTGAGTGTCAAATTTTGTATGTTAAAATTAATAACAGTGCTTAGCACTTCCTTTTCAAGACTCAACAGGATCCTTTACCTAACAAAGCACTTTTAAAACACCCTAACGTACACGGTCCACAAGAAAGAACATTGTCCATTAGAAAAATCTAGTGGCGTGAGTGGTGAAACCCCATTAACAATCAGTATATCCTTGTCAGTTATCAACTCAAACCTTTTTTTATAAAAGAGAAGAAAAAACATATATATAATGCAGTGATCTACGTCACAAGAATCGTACACGTACGCCCTTGCTTTAGCGCCATCAACATCATGCTTTTGGACACCATTAGTTTTGAGGGCCAATGTGGACTCGATTCCTGACATTTCTTTTAGGACGAGCTTTGTATAGGCAGATATTATTTTCTGGATCCCTTTGTCTGCAACCACATACACTTCTCTCAAAAATCATCTGCCTCATATGGTCATGTCTGTTTGTGAACAGTGCTCGCTCGCATTTATCTACTTAATTTTGAGAAATTTGAGATTCGATTGTGGACCCATGACAAATCCAATTACAGATTACGATTGACTACCACGGTCCTACAATGGGAAAATGTCTGGTTGGATTGATTTTGCTGGGTGATTCTGTGGATGATCAAATACCAGAGACAGAGAGACTCTAGCCATTTGAACGCCTATCCATTTGTTTTAAAAGTTAGAACCCAGCCGAACTTGTGGGCGATCGAACTAATGGCCAATGATGAAAATTACCCATTGTTTGGAATCAAATGAATTTAGATTTTATTTTATTTTAAAATTATTTTTGTAAATAATGTAAAATGAATTTTTATATTTAAATGTTTTATATTAACTAGTAGGATCATAACCTCTTTTAATCCAAAGTTTTTTATTTGGTCCAATTCATAGTTAAATGATCAAAATGGTTATAAAAGTTTAAATTTCTTTAAAACAAACATAAATGTAATTAAATAAATCAATAAATCTATTAATTTAATTTTTTAACTTTTGAAAAATATTGAGTTCTAAACCCAAAAATATTGGACTACAATATGCAAAATTGGGCTCTTAGCCCAAAATAAACTGTACTATAACCAAGTTATGGTCCAATCCTATTAATTAGAAAGTCTCTGTTTCTCCTTTCATTCAGGCCCACCATCATTACAAATGGAAATAATCTTTAAAGTGTCTCCTGTCCATAATAATAATCAAGCCATCAAGGCTAACTGGCTAAGTATATATTGATTCCAAGAAAAAGTATTCCATTTCTTCCAAATTTACTGGGCTCTCTAGATTGCTAAAAACCATAAACTTTTTGAAGGCAAAGTTAACACTGCTGAAACCATTTTTTTTATTTTATATATATATATATATATCAAGCAAAAAGCATTTCAGCTATTTCATTTTGACCTTTTTAGAAACAACAGTTTCACTGTTTCAAGTCTTTTGTCTTTGGTTCATTAGGAATCCCTCTCTCCGAGATTGACTTAAAAAATCCTTTGTAAGGTTGGGGCAAGGAGAGTGATCAAAACTCATCAAGGTAAATGGATCAAGGGGTTTTCTGCCAATTTGAGTATTATGCCTTCTAGTCTGAATCCTTAGCTGTGGGCTTGAGAAAAGGGTTGTAAATGCTGTCCAATTTGGATTGTAGTACTTAAAAGAAAACACGTTAAACAACATGTGCTTTGAATCGGTGCATGTTTCTGGTTGTATTTTGGATTTAGACAAAAGGAAACGTATTCCTAAAAGGTTTGGTGGTGTCAAAAAAGATGACAAAGAAGCTCTGTCTTTCGTGGCCTTTGACAAGTGATGTTCGAGGACTTAGTTGGATGAGAGGACTTTAAGAGGGCTTAGTTCCACCTACATATGGTGTGTGTTTGTGCACACCCGAAAAAATTTTCTTTAAACTTTGTGTTATTGGAAGAACTCTTTAATGATTAAGTCAATAAGTATATTAAAAAAATAGTAAAAAAAAGATTTAGAGTGATATCGATACTAAAAAGTATAAAAAGAAGAGAAAATTAAAGTAATTCTGTTTGTCCCTGTGCTTTTACTTCATGTTAAGCCAACCATCAACAAATATTAGTCGAGCTTTCCACACTTATAAATGTCAATCTTATCCTGCCCAGTTTGCATTAACTCCTTGACTGTTTAACTACTTATATTATCAAAAAAAAAAAAAACCTGGCTGTTGTGGATCAATCAACCCAAAAGGCAAATCCTGCCTACTGCATGTATTACTTTCTTCTTCCTTTCGTTTTTAACAACGCAGGTATTACTACTTTCGAATACGTTGTGATCGAATCTTTTGCTTGTATGTTACCTAAACATTTAATAACATAGCGACGGCGATAAATACTAAAAATAGCAATAGATCAATTACGTATTCCATGGTTTTAGATATAATATTATTTTTCTTTCAAATGATACCACAAGCCATGTGGGTATTTGATATGTGATCACGTGATATTCCACAAGAACGAAAACCATCAAAGAGATTATATGAAGTTTTAGGCCACATGGTGTTTTAACCTCCTTGTTGATAGAAAGAAAAAGTCAATGATAATAAAAAAATAAATGTTCTTTTTATTGTTTGATGAAAAAAAATTGAGATGATTGATATTTTTTTTTCATTTGGATAAATCTCAATCTTTTGGATAATTAAATATTAATAAAAACTGAAATAAACTCTTTTTTTATATAAAAAAATCAATCATTTTATTTTTTATCCATCCCCTCTCTTTTTTTTCCTTTTGCATTTTCTCGATTTACCAATCAAATTCTAAATCTCTCACTCTCATTCTCCCCTTATTTTTTATAAATCTGTACAGTACAACGAATTATAACTCAAAAAAGCATAGTTAATCTTATTTTTCTTAATGAAATTTAATTTGAATTTCTTATATAGAATGGGAGAGCAAAAACCTTGCGCCCACGCTCTTAATTTCTCAATTTCTTTTTTATTTATACGTGATGCCCTGCTTGTGGCTAACACGGTGCGAGGGGGTGGGGAGAGGAGGAATAAGAGATGGCGGTTGTTATGATAAATTATTATAACCTTTAAAATTATTTTTGGCCTAGCTTTGTGCGAAGAGATTATATCTTATTTGTTTAATCCAAGAGATCGTTTGAATAGGATTCTTTGTTTTACTTACTGTTTTTTGTGTCAGATTTTTCATCAATTTTCAAGGTCATGAATCGGATAAGAACGTGACGCCCAACCAGGGGAAGTCATTATTAAGTTGTTAGCATGTCATGTAGAGAAAGAAAATAAAAACACTAACGGCATGCAAGTACAAAGAATTATTGGTTAGATAAGCTTTAAAATCAATAATTTAGATTTGTTTAAAATTTTATTAATAATATTAATAAAAATGTAAAACTTAAAAAATAATGTTATTAATAAAATTTTAAAATTATTAATAAAATTTTGAACAAATATAAAATATTAACTCTAGATCCGATTTAAAAAAAATTATTAAATAAGAAATGTTAGATACCTGAATAGCCAATAACTCTGCTATTATTCCCTTATATTCTATAATTGGCATCTTCTATTTAATATAACTTTTTGGACCACCATTATTCTAAAATCATAGTTACAGCCACAGCTGTGATCAAAATAGCTACTATAATTTAATTATGTTCTTGAACAAACTTTGTGGAAAAGAGAAACTGTCTTCTTCATATTGTTTTTATTACTAGCAAATATATATATATACATATATATATATACACATATACCCCTTTAATAATATTTTCTTAACAAAAATAAATATAAATTAATGTTTTCATAAATTAAGTGGAAATTGAATCAGCTTGTTTTTAGATGTGAAATTGTTTAATTTCTCTATAGTGACCAGACAATACCTCTTAAATTAAGGGAGCAATAATGCACACAGCTGGCTCAAGTGAATAGAACATCAAGCAGGTCAAGTTGGAAAAAAAATACAAGATTTCAGATCATTTTAATTATGTTTCTTTCTTATAATATGCTTTCTTGTTGGGAGTATTTGTCTTGTCGTTTTCATTAAGAGTCGCAAACTTCAATTCAACTAAATACCGCTTGATAAGGATATATATACATCATTGATTTATTGCTATTTGTTTGATTAAATAAAAAATATTAATTTTTTAATGAGTTTTATTTTTTATATTCGTATACGTGTCTTAACTGACGGATAACGGATCAAAACCGGATATTGATAAAAATTCTCTTATTTAAGTAAAAAAATGACAACTCGAGTCAGATATAAGTAAAATCTTGTAAATAACGAATCAACAGATACAGATTAAGTGTTCATTTTCTAACGGATCATATTTTTCATGTTCATACTCATATTTGAAGGCCAGATAATAAGAACTTAAATTCTAACCTGATTGAATTCAACTTAATAAATTGTAGAGTTAAAAATATCAAAATCAAGTTTAACACTCCCGAAGTGTCTTTTTTCATTATGTCACTTCATTTTCTCAATCATACACAAGATGCCTCAAAGCAAAAGCATATATATATATATACATATATATATATATAACAGCTGGCATCTTTACTATAGTTCTCTTGTAACTCTTTAAGCCCACAGGAAGTAACCTTAACGTAGATGCTACGTACGTTCTATTTTTCTCCATTTTAACGCCACCTCCCTTCTTCTCTAGGTGGTTTTTTTGGACCACGTTGGTGGATTCAAAGTTAGACCATAGTAGTGTAGTTTTAACTAAAAAAATATGTGAACAACGAGCAGAGTAGTACTTATGAATGAGACGAAGGCGGCCATTGACAAAGCCGATATCAATATTCTCTTTCACTCTCTCCACTCTCTATTATTACTTAAAAAACACACTTTAATTTCTGCATCTCATCGCCACATGTAAAGTTGCCAACTGGCTTTCCTTTGTATTATCCTTTTTATTCAAAAGCCAATCATATTATATAAATCTCTGCATCTTATTCCTCCCTTTGCAAATACTTGATCCAGTTTTTCTCTCAAACATGGGTGGGTTTAATCTTGTAGTACTAGTGATGTCACTTTCTCTTACTTTGTCTCTGTTCCCTAATCAAATATCAGCACAACTTAGACAAAATTACTACGCCAATATCTGCCCCAATGTGGAAAATATTGTCAAAGGTGCTGTGCAAACAAAGTTCCAACAAACGTTTGTTACTGTCCCTGCCACTATCCGTCTCTTCTTCCATGATTGCTTTGTCCAGGTAACCCATCGCATAACTCTGTTTTTTGTTAAATTTAATTAATACACAAATTTCTTATTCTTTTTTATGTTTGTTGGGTAAATTAATATAACAGGGCTGTGATGCTTCGGTTATCATTGCATCCAGTGGAAGCAACAAAGCAGAGAAGGATAACCCAGATAACTTATCCTTAGCCGGAGACGGATTTGATACTGTGATCAAAGCCAAAGCAGCAGTTGATGCAGTTCCTGGCTGTACAAATAAGGTCTCTTGTGCTGATATACTCGCCATAGCTACACGAGATGTCATTGCACTGGTAATTGGATAAAAATTTTCTTTCTTCTTCTTGATAATATGACAATTTAATTTAATGATTTTTTTTAAAAATTTTACAATTAATGGGTAATTAAATTAAAATTGGTGTTAATTAATTAATGTGACAAAATAATGCAGTCTGGTGGACCATCATATGCTGTTGAATTGGGGAGATTGGATGGGCTAAGTTCAACAGCTGCAAGTGTTAATGGGAAGCTGCCACAGCCTAACTTCAACTTGAATCAGCTCAATTCTCTGTTTGCTGCTAATGGCCTCACCCAAACAGACATGATTGCTCTCTCAGGTAATAAATAGTATACAGAATGTGCATGGGTTCCCTTTTTGTGGGTCCTTCTGTGGAGGATTGCATGGGTCCCACTAACAGGGCAATTATGTTGTTTTGTGATCGGAACTAACATGGTATTAGTTGGCATCACTGAGATATACTATTAAGCTTTCTGTAATGTCTTAAGGATCAGATATACTACTGTATCTGCATGTGCATGCATTATAAGGATTAAAATTTAACTGTCCGATCAAAAGGGTTGACTGAGTGTGTTCTGTGTTTTGCAGCCGCCCACACGGTTGGATTCTCTCATTGCAGCAAGTTTGCAAACAGGATATACAATTTTACCCCTCAAAATCCAGTGGACCCTACACTCAACAAGGCATATGCGACCCAGCTTCAAGCAATGTGCCCTAGGAATGTGGACCCCACGATAGCCATCAACATGGACCCGAACACACCTAATAATTTTGATAATACGTATTTCAAGAATCTTCAACAAGGCAAGGGCCTATTCACCTCTGATCAAGTTCTGTTCACGGACCCAAGGTCTAAGCCTACAGTAGATACATGGGCCAATAACCCACAGGCCTTTCAACAAGCCTTTATTACTGCCATGACCAAATTAGGTCGAGTAGGTGTCAAGTTAGGGGGCAATGGGAATATTCGTCGTGATTGTGGTGCTTTCAACTGATAGTTAAAAAAAACAAATAGAGGAAAGAATGTTTATCAAAAGTGTTTTCGTTTGAGAGTGTTCACGTTTTAGAGAAGAGAATCTTTCGTTTGTAAAAGTTGTCGTTTTGGTAATAATTCAGATTTGTTTGGCAACTGGACAAATTGAGTTGAATAACAAATGAAATGCAATAAACAATGTAATAGTTCCTTTTATTTGATCTTGAGGTTTGGCTTTTATTTAATTTCAATGTCATGCTGAACTTTTTCCTGATTTTTATGGGTTCATTTGCCAACCATATCAGCCAAGAGAAGGAAAGTTCTCCTCTTTTCTTTTTTTTTGACTCTCACTTCAAAACCATGTTGGCAATCTTATCTGCAATCAAGTTTGACAAAAATTTGTGTCCAAAAATAGTTTTCGGGATCATTTTACCAAATACTAAAGAGATTATAACTTCACTACTATTATACCAAAAATAGTTTCAAAAATTGTTTTGTAAATTATAAATCAAAACTAATGCAAAGGAAAACTGGAATAGAATTGCTTGTAGGATAAAAGTAAAAGTTGTGTGGACTCTAAGTGAGCCACCCAGAGAAATTTGAAGTGCAGGTTCTATGTCATCAAAAGGGTGACTAAGATCTCCGTGAACAAGCGTCCTTATTGGCTATCAAGGTCCTTGTTAGCCTGTCATTTGGAAATAAATAGACAAACAAGTGTGCGTGCTTCATAAGGCATTGAGGCAAGCATTATGAAGAAAGTACCCAAGCTTAATTAAGGGAAATCGGGAAAAGTAGCCAAGACCAAGAGCTTGGTGTGATCGTATGAAAATGTTGGACCTATGATTGCAACCTGGAGTGAAGGTTGCTGAGCATTGATTGACCCCAAGAGAGTCCAAGTCACCTACAACAAATTCAATCCCTCATTAAGTGATTGAGAGGGCCACTCATGTACGACGATGACGTTTTGACTCTGTTCTATATACGTTTGCAATCTACTGTAACCTCCAGCTTTATCAGTCAATAAACCATATGCAAGACATCATGTTGCACCCAAATTTGTTGAGATCATGCTTTAACATGGCATATACTGGATGACTTCTTGTAATCATAACGCCGGTGCCTTCATCACCTTCGGGTGAAAATGTTAATAAAACCTGTACAAAACAAAAGCACCAAAGTTTCAGAATCGATGTTCAAGTCCATTATAGTCTATTGTTAAAACATTAAATAATCAATCATTCGTGTAATCTGAATAAGAAGTAAAGTTTTTTTTCCTGCGTAATCCACACTATTATTCATCTCCAATCATAAGAAAAAACAAAATTAAACATAAAGTCACCTCCCACACCTCATCACCAGTCAATATCAATCCCAGTTTAGTAATTTATCTAACCAATTACTGTCACAAGCTTGCCTACGCAGCAGATGAATTATCAAACTTCAGATCATTTATCATTTCTTTTTTATTGTTTGGTACATTGGCGGAGAGTGGGGTGGAACCCAGGTCCTCGGAGGTGACCACTAGGCCAAGAGGCCTGGGTCCATTTGTGCATTTCTTCTGGTAAAGAAACTTGTTTTTCACTATAATAGTTATTATAACAAGAATCATCAAACAGGAGCTCAGTAGACTCTTATCACTGCTTTGATCAGATACTTCTATCTGACCCCAAAAGTCAACATGTGCTTAGATATAAACTAACTAAAAATTGATAACCCATGCCTGAGATTAAGATACTCTCTCAAAAACGTACTTTCAATTTTCATCTAGTGACAGAAAATTAGTCAATATCATTCAAATTGTTTTTCAGGTGGATCAATTGCTTCTGGGTGAATGGGTCATAAGTTTTTTTAAAAAAAGAAAGCCCACTTTAAACAGGAGCAGTAATAATCCAAGCTTTTCACACCTATAGACGACAAAAACATTGCACAAATTATGTTCCCTAAGCACTAAGCAGAGATGCCAATAGGTAAGCACATTATGTCGCCCAGGAGATATCCTGATCCTGATGGCAAATATATAGCAGACATATCAGCATCATTTTCATTGTCATGATCATAAATCCCAACATATATCCCTTTTTTTGGTATATTGGTGGGAAGGGGATCGGACCCGGGTCTCTTAAATGAAGGACCTAGAAGTGACCACTAGGCCAAGAGGCCCGGGTCACAGATAGCCTGAGTTCTATACATGAGTGACATTTTTTGTGCAATGGAAAGAAAGTAGTCACACGTATTGGAAAAATCAGTGGAGTTCATCTTCCATTAGCAAACAAATCATGCCATGCCTCATTCATTATCTAGACATAAATCAAACAAAAAGGCAGACTCAGAAAGGGAAACTTAGAAGCAAAAAACCTCTACATACACATCAATTGTCTATTTTAGTTCATCCACAAAAAGAAAAGGCAAACAACCACACTGAGAAAGAAGCCAAAATCAAAGGGGATAGTATAAAAACATGAATAATGCTTGATTGACTATTTGCAAATCCAGAACAGAGTATTAATATTAACCATGCAATCATAATAATATAATAATCTGCCTTTTCATTTCAAAATAAAGGGCCCACCAAACTCAGTAAAAATTGCAGCTTACTAATATGTCATATTGAAGACTTAGATCACATCGTCTACCCACCATACTCAGCGCGTGGCTGCTAGAATAAAGAGCTATAACGCAGGACTGAGGATGATGGTGCAGGTTACTCAAATCAATGGTCCTGCATAACTATAAATAAAATAAAAAATTAGAATAAAGATCACCAGCAAACAAATTTACCATTAAAGAAGAACGAGACATATGGCCTACCTTCAATCAGACGCCCCAATGGAACCTTAAAATCGATCAACAAAAATCTCTCATGGTATAGATTATTGAATCTTAAGCAAAGGAGTAAGCCAGAAATCATACCTCTGTTTGGTTTATTCATTAAACAAAAGTGAGGATAATCAGTTTAATTTGCATATTATCAAGGGTCCATCTTTACATTTGAGAAGAGTCCATCTTAATATCCATAGCACTCTAAATTACTGATTCTCACTTTTTGCATCAAATTGTAATTCCCAAAATCAAAAACTGATATCACCTCCTTCTCTGTAAAGATCAACATTCCAAAATAACATGCAGCCAAATTCTGTTTCTGTCAATCTGAAACATAAATAAGCTAATAGAGTGGCGAAATTCCAAGCTACAAACAGAGATGAATCAGGTAGATGAAAGTTAAAAAGAATTTCCATTTAATATTTTCAGTGCCAGCATGAGTCCATCAAGTTCAGGATGTGTAACATTTCCTCAAGAAACAGCCAGCCTACCACCCCCACTCCCCCTTTCAAGCATTCATCTAATTCTTTTCCTATATAGCTTCCAGAAAACTGTAAACCTCAACATCCCATCATGTCAACAACATCCCAGGAATCCATTTTAAAAATCTAGGTATCATCTGAGGATGGATCTGCCCTTGCATGCAGGGAAAATAAAAATGGAATGATTCCACATGTAGGCTTTAAACACCCATTACAATGTTCAAATGATGAACTTCAGCCATAACTGATTTGACATAACTGCTTGTGGAGAGAGAGGGAGAGAGTAATCAGAAAAGCAAACAACATTCGACATCATGAGGTAAAGAATACAGCATCAGTTGTGGCAACTTGAAGACAGTAGTAGTATAGGTGAACATTGTGGCACAAAGAATGGTTCATGGTTCATGTAAAATCATGAAATAAAGAAAACATTAGAATGAGAAATTAATAACATGACAAGGAGGTAGCACGATACAAGTAACCGATTAAATGTATTTGATTAAAATTTTGTGCAAGTAGTATATATACCAAACATTTATGCAGTTAACTCTTTACGCAATTTAACATGAACTTGTTTCTTATAATAGTCAAGAAGATAGAAACAATTTATCTCCATGTGATACCCAAAAGCAATTACGCTGTATTATAGTTGATGAAAAGGCTAGCAGCAACAGGAGAGAGAAAGATAGAGAGAGTAGAATATGAGAAGTAAGTTGCACGACATTCTATCAGAAAGACTGGCTAATTGGAACTCACATGAGAAGGATTTAACAACCTCAGGTCCGAAAACTTAAAAAATCAGCTTTATTAAAAAACATAAAACTTCATGAGAAGAACAAATAAACTATCCACATTGGTTGAAGAAAGCCATTGGCCTATTTGTACTACCTAGAATCTTACAAGTGTTCACCATGCCATGCTTCCATCCAAGGATACAACCTATATACAATCTAATAACTTGATCCAAAACTTCCTGTAGCTTTATACTTATGTACTTCAGCAGTGCTCTTAAGAATGCTGTGATCAAGATCGATGTTAGCGGGGAATCTATAATCATAAAAGTTCAAAATAAGTTTGACTATAACCTAACCGTATCGCTAATCAGTCCCAAGTTCATTCTTCTGATGCACGCAAGCAAACCCTCTCAAGTTGTGTTGGCCAATCTTCCCCAAGAATCAAGGGATTTAACTTCATTGCAACTCGAAAGTCTAAAAGGGATGCAGAAACAGATGTACTTGGTTTTTGTAGATATCTCGTAGGCTGCATCCCATTCAAAGCAGGCACCGAAGAAGCAAGACGTAGGTCTATATGTTTGTCCGCAGACCTCGAACAAGCTAGTTCCAAACAGGGCTTTATTAATCTCTTCATGAAAACATCAAGGCCATTGTTCAACAAATTGGCACAGTCTACCGAGATGTTTAATCCCTCCATCTCCAACTTATGCTCCAACCTCTTCCTTAAGGAACTGGTATCAGGTAGCTCACAACTGCTATAACAAGTCTCAGTATAGCAAGCAGATGCCGATCCATTACATAATACTTTCCGTGTCCCCTTGGTGTTTAAGGTGATACCAAGAGGAGCTCTAACAGGACTCCTGCTAAGAATCCCTGGGCTTCCAGCAGACTGATCAACCTCTTCTCCTTCTTCCACAGAGCATGGGGGTCTGCTACCCAAAGAAAGCAACTCAGTAGCACTCTGTTGTTCGGGAAGTTTAGGGACTGCATCTTCACAAGCAATACTTTGGCTTTTTCCGTGAGGCCCTAAAGGGCTGAGACGGTCCTTGAATTTGCGATCGCGAATGTTTGGCGTCCTCCCTTTACGAGGGGATTTGGGAAAATCTTTGCAAAGTGACTGAAGACTACTTCTTTGATACCCATTTGACACTTTGACACTTAGAGAACTTTCTGCTTTGTTCCTTTTTGATGGAGGAGTCTTAGAAAGAGAGGCATTTTTGATAATTGCTCTGAGGAGATAATTATGAAGACAAATATTTTCTCTCCCTATGGTGGCAATGCAGAGTTTATCAAACTCGGACTTGCTAATCTTAAGACGTAAGAAACTAGCAAGGAGATCGAAATACTTCTCCGCTCTAGTACGGCCAAGCTTCCTTTCGATCTGAGATTTTAGCTCTAAAGTGTCTATTCGAGAAAAATGCTGACCCGCAGGCATTTCAGTTTCCAAATTCCTTGCTATCATCAAAACCAAAATTTTAGCCAATTACTCAAAGACCCATAAATGTGTAAAATAACAAGCAGGCGAACTGTCAATTCAAAACACGAAAAACCCTAGCATCATCTTCCTTTATTGAAGATAGTCAACACTTGCTACTGATATAAGCGGAGTTACTAAAATCTGAACCAAAAGGAAAAAAACCCAGATAGAAAACGATCCTAATAAGTAAACTTTTAAGTTCGTTTAACTGATTAATCCTTCAATTCTATAAATCAATAACTAAAATTAAGCATATGCATAAAATAAAAATTCACCAAATTTCCAATTTGGATTCTACAAAAGACCAAACAGAGAAAACAATTAAAATAAATAAGAACTTCACCTATCAACATTAAGCTTATATTCGAGTTCTAACTAATACCTATTCCGCCTTTTATCAGAATTAGAAACGCAATAAAGCAATTCAGACATTGACAGAAAAAAAAAAGCCACATAAAAGCAAAGAAAATAAGCCAACCTTAATTGACTAACTATTTCAATAGAATTTTCCCGGAGCTTCACCGAATTCACTGTAATCCATCGATCACTTGTGCTTACTTCCTAGAAAGAGAGAGAGGTTAGGGCTAGCAGGCAACGAGGCTTTTTAGAAGCTTCTCTTGAGTCATCGGGGTCAAAGGCACGTGCGCTTTAGAAGAGTAAGCTGCTAAGCTCATGTCCAGCCAATCATGTTTTAATACGGACTTGAAGTCACATGTCAGACGCCCACCAAAATTTGTACTGGTTGGCCTTAAAAACACTTTTCTGTTTTAAGATAAGGAAAAAAAAAAGTTATTTGTCATAAAATGTGAAAGGTTGTACTAACAAGGAGGGGATGAAACTCATTTTTTTTTAAAAGAATGTTAAAGATATATCATTGGTTTCTTATGGATTTTTGCAATGTTGGTCCCCTCTCGCTTTAACGAAAAAATTATACCCTAAAAAAATTATTAGACAAAAAAACATATTAAATATTATAATTTTTGGAATTGGGTATATAGATCTAAATTTGTTGTATCCTTTATTTTCAATTTATTTTTGAGATTCGGTATGTTTGGGTAATAATTTTTTATTTTTAGTTTTCGAAAACTGTATACGAAAATGAAAACTGAAAACAGTTTTCTGAAGAAAACATATTTGGATAACTGTAACTCAAATTGTTTCCAAAATAGAAAAACAGTGAATATTGTTTGGATAATCTTATTTTAAAAATTGTTTTGATACACCTTGTAATTATTTTCAGTTTAGTTTAAATTTAAAATCTATATTAATTTTATTTTTTATATTTATTAAATATTTAAAAATAATTAATATTATTTTATTTTTAAAATTTTAATATTTTTTATATGCCATGGAGGAATAATGAAATAGAAAAGTAAACACTGATTTTAGGGTTATTTTACGAAAATTATATCAGAAAACACCAATTTGAAATTTTCATAAAACAGTTTTTGAAAACTGATTTTTTGAAAACTATTTTCGAAAATAATTTTTAAAAACTATTTTTCAAATATATTTTAAATTTTTTAAAATTATTTTTCAATTTAAAACTCAAAACAAACATGCCCTTAGATCTTCATTCAATTTTTTTTTTTAGGAAGAGGTCCTCTTTTAAGAGTTACAATAGGAGACTGTGCCACGGGAGCGAAAATAAGAGCGATAGCTAAAGGGTGTATAATTTTATAATTTTAATATTATAAATATATTTATTATACACAAAATTATAAATAATTTTACAATTTCATATTATTGGAAGTTATTAAAATTTTTGAAGTTGACATTATTAGTACTACAAGACCATAATAAATATTAATAAAATATAACACAAGAAAGCAAGTTGGCGCAATGATTGAGACATTGAAATCTCTCTTTGGGGGGCATTTCATGATTTTGACTTGGTAATGCACTTATCCTGTATCTCATCCATTTCTTGGATATCTTTTTTTTTTTTTTTTTATTAATATTGATATAGTTAGTAATAAGCAACTCATGATTCAGTTGTTTATATTCAATTAATTTAGTTATTCATGTCATACTCACTTATTTATTATAATATTATACTAATTAACATATATTTAGTAAAATTATCATATTTTAATTTGTTAAAATATATGAGTGGTTAATTAATTAAGGACTACATTTGCAAAGAGTTTATAGCATCCATCAGCGGTTCAACGGACGGGCCATTGGGTGGGCTGGGTTGGGCTCACAGGAGAGTGGTTAAAATTGTACATAGAGTTTGGTTGCATTGCTCGGGCTATTGTTCGAGTTAGGCTCGGTTTCGTTATGGTTTTTGCTGTTGCTTTTGAGGGTTGCTCGAATATGATGGTCGAGGCTATGGCGTTACATGAGAGCCTCCGGTTGGTTTAAGCCCATGGTTTGTGTGTGTCCTATATTGAATGTGATTCGAAGGCTTTGGTGGATATTGTCCAAGCTGAGAGTGATTGTCCTTAGGGCTTGACATATGCGGTTCGGGAAATTCGAATTTTGCTTCCTGCAAATGTGGTAGTTCGACATGCCTATAGGAAGGGCAATATGGTGGCCGATAGTCATGCTAAGTTTGATCATTCCATTTCTAGTTGCAGAACATTTTGGTTCGTAAATGAATTACCTTTAAAATTTGTAGATTATTATAATTTTTTAGAGTTAGGCTCATAACCCGTTGTTTTGGGCTTTGGTGTCTCTCATTTTCTTTTTATTTTTTATTTTATTTAATAAATGAGTAGGAGTGTGCTTAACCCCCTCCATCTCAAGGACATTTATCCAAAAAAAAAAAAAAAATCCTATGGGATTCAATTCTACAACATGCAAGTATCCTATAAGGCGATAAGCCGATAAGGCAATTCAAGTTAATTGGGCTGGACCCTGGACCCTGGAGGTGGCTTTTATTTCAGCCCGTTAATTAGCTATATGGAAAATTCAAAATTGCACCCTCAATTCTTGAAGTTTGAACATTTAGCCTTTTTTAAGTTTTTAATGTTCAATTTGATACTTGCGGCC
Source organism: Bretschneidera sinensis (assembly GCA_023935145.1). Lineage (NCBI taxonomy): Eukaryota > Viridiplantae > Streptophyta > Magnoliopsida > Brassicales > Akaniaceae > Bretschneidera > Bretschneidera sinensis. The sequence goes on along the minus strand of CM043703.1, from coordinate 3,608,350 downwards.
TAGATTCTTTTGGTGCCCTTGGTCATAGGAGTGTAATTATTATTATTATTAGTTTTTTTTTTGTAAAAATAGATTGTATTTGGTATTTTTTTATTTTTAGTTCAACGTTCAGGTGGTAAAACAAATCAATTCACATAAATTGTATTAAGTTTATATCTTCGAATGAATCAAAAGCAAATCACCTACATCACCTAAGAAATTTATAGAATAACTTTACGATCTGATCCCAACAAAACTCAAATTGATAATCTTAAAGAAAACTTTGAAGTTACTTTACCAATTGAACTATCCCCTTATGATTCTATTCTTTTGGTTTTAAGCAATAAAAAAAATTGGTACTTGCAATAAGTAAACTTATCAATTGCATGGGTTCATGGTGTGCTACAAAATACTTTCTACATTTTGTTTGCAAAGTTGTTGAATTTTAGAAATTATTAAAGTGCTACTAAACTTTGTATTAAGTAATTAAGGACAAATGAGCAAAAGAATAAAAGCTAACTTTCAGATTTACCTGTTTGGCTCAACTTTTTTTTGGCAAACTAACTTAAAAGTCGGCGTATAAAAAATTATGCGTTTTCTAATTATAAAGGACAAAAAAAAAAATATAGAAGCTAGACTTTTTTGCTTTCTTTTTCAGCTTAGGCAAATAGACCGTCACACTGAATGGCTTTGTTTGGCATACCCCTTCAGCCACATATATCGTGGGTCCAATTTGACTTCTTGACCACCATATAAAACCTACACGCAACTTATAGTATTCTGACACTTGTCTCTCGACACTTGTCCCAATCGAGAAAATAAAGATTAGAGGACAGGCTGGGTCGGACAGGCTTAGACACTCGTTGGACCCCTAATCATATCTTTCGGAGCCCTCTTTATAGTTTGATATATGGCACACTAGCATAACATCTGAGCTAGAGAGGCTTGAGGTCGACGAACCTTTGTTCATATCCCTCGAAACCTTTTGCACCACGATTCAGGACACAAAGTTGAATTTGAGGTCGGATCGAATTGAGCACAAACTGTTTTGACGAGTTCATGGCAAGACTCAGTTGTTGCATGCTCAAAGATAGATGTTGGACTCTTATACAGTCATATCCCTCAAAACCCTCTCTATATTTACGAATATTTGAAGATCTTGAATTGATGGATAGAGTAGAGGTTTAGCCGGGGATGCACTGCTAGGCCCCACAACTTTTCTTTAAGATCTAGAGAGAGTTTAGGTACAAGGAGTGTCACCCAACACTACCTCCGTCAGTCAAACTTAGCTACCACATAAGTCCATCACGCGTCTAATATATATGACATCCGCTTCAGAGAGGCATGTAGAATTGACATCCGAACAATGGATCACAACACAGGATCACAACTATATTGCCTATAAATACCTGACTCCACTCGTTTGGAAGCGGTTGAAAAATACCTCTTTTGAGAAAGGCTCTATTTTCTCTTCATTTTTGGCCTTCTACTGATTGATTCATTTGACTTGGTCATTACCATGTGGGATACCTCACCTCGACATACTTTGATTAATTATTTCACTCAGAAATAAATAGGGATGGCAAAATTGTTTATCTTCGATGAAACTTTGGTACTCTTCGACCCATAGAAAACTGTTATAAAAGCGATTTTATCTCTGAAGAAATAAAAAAAAAAAGTTTTTAAAAATCGTCAGTTAGGACGAAGACGAAAGGAGTAGTCTTCAACCCAAAAAACCCTTTTTGTACCTGTCCCCTATGTACATTAAGTTTTTATGTATTATATAAATATATTAAATAAAATTTATAGTTATCCAATTACCTTTAACTATATAAATAAGCATTTAAAGTAAAAGTTATTTTGAGATGTTGAACTTATTTTGTGATTTAAATTCGATTTGATAACATGTTATTAATTGGATTTTTTGTTTGAAAAAATGATCTAATGTTTGCACTTTATATTGAATATAAATTTTATATTTTAATTTTGTTTAATGATGTTGTGATTTTTTTTATATTTAGTGTTATTATGGAGTAATTTTTTTTAATCTAGTGCAGTTGGGTTTTTTAATAAAAAAATCGGGTTAACTGAAAATATTTTATTTTTTAATGAAGAATTTTCGTACTCGTTTTTATGGGAAGAAGATTGAGTTCTTCGAAAATATCTGTTAGAAACTTGAACGAAAGTAAAATGAAAATTTCGAAGGAAATAACGACGAGAACAAGGAATATTTTTGTTAAAAAAGATGAGGATTTCTTAGCTTCAAATTCACCCCGATACCATCCTTAGGAACATGGTTAAACACGCATTGATTGTGTTAATACATATGAGTATCACAAGGAATTTGGTGAGCGCATGCAGTATGAAAAATAAGTTACTACGACATCAACATGCATGACTGATTTTATATATGTATAGATTTGCGTTCCAAGCTGTAAAACTCTCTCTCGCGTATGGATCTCCTGCAACAATCCTTTTTATGTTAGCTAAAACTAAAAGATATATAGTTGCACATCAAGACAATATGAGTATTTTGAAAATTAACCCTGTAAGATGCTAACACGCAAATCGCGCTTAATTTTTTTTTTATATTCATTCTCAGGCAAATGAGAACACCAAGCTCCTCGTAATGATTGGGTGGATTATTGTCTTAATTCCAACTAAATTTGCTCGAAAAAGGCATTGTCCTTTTTTTTTCTCTGTAGCTCAACATTCGAAGCCGTTGTCTATACACGTTTGGCTTCCATTTGGGCATGTTCCTTCTGTTAATTATTTAATTAAACGGATAAAATACAATGCCTGGTGTGCTTATATTGCATAAAAAAATGTAATAATGTACAAAAACCAAACGCTTTAGGTATCTTAAGCACATGGTTACATTCCTTACTTTCATGCCTTCACTTTTGTTTTTTATGTTGTCTTAATGACGGAAAACCAAAAGAGCATGGATGCCAGAGAATTCCCCTTATGAAAAATTCCAAAACATACATAAATTAGCTCCTCATGTCCTTTAGTCCTTGTATCTCAAGTATAGGAATCCTCCTCAAAATTCTCACTGATTACTATTAAACTTCTCTACTTTAACTTATATGATTCTGCTTATATGCTTCCCTCAAATTCTTCTTATACTCTTCTTTAGCTGCATGCATTTCAAATGTTAGAGTTGATTCATACTTCAAAATCTAAAACTTTTGACGACCAAGGGCTCTCCGAAAATTTAAAGCTTTGTATATGTTTTGGGTTTGGCTTTTTGCTTAACGGTTTGGGCTTTGGTCAATAAATAGATGTGGTTTTGCAGCATGGCGAAAACCCTAATTATGGCGTCTTAAGTTGCTTATAAATACTCTCTATATACTGAACACACATTGTAACGAAAGATTTATGAGGTTGATAACAGTGAAACTTCTAGGAGGACGTGATCCTATTCTGGAATGATCCTAAGTATATTGTATTTTAGTTTTTTTTTTATAATTCGTGTGATTAAAAAGTCTCGAATCGTTCATTGAAAACCTAGAATTTGAAAACCGACAATAAAAAATTATGCTGGTAATGGTTTTCAAAATGGTCGAAGGGAAATAACTAAAAGTGAGACGGCTTTTTAAATTTCTATAGCTGTTACCTCTCTTTCTCACTTCGTATAGTGAAAATTTTGGCAGCATAAACACAACACTGTTTGAACTTTGGTTTAGTACGAAACGAAAGAAGAAAAACTAGTGTATAACCCTGGAAAATACTCAAAATAGACATGCACACATCATTTTCATCTTATACGTACGATGTCTGCAAAAAGATGGTAAGTGGGGTCCTTCAACAACTTACAGAGTCACATGAGCCAAGCAAGTACTAGGGTTTTTGAGCTATTTAAGAACATGATACTGTGAATTTGCAACAATAAATATATACTGTGATTGGGAAAAGATAAATAGACTACTTTAATGTAACAAGGCTATGTTGCATGAGATATTCTTGCCTTGAATTCTTGGATCAAATAAAAGTGTTTTCTACCGTAAGTCAGATGATGAAAAGTACTTTTGATTCAAAAAAATTACATAAAACAAATTTAGATAGAATTTTCTTGTTTCTTATATATTTTAATGGTCCATGTGCCATGTAAACATCAGAAAACGCATGGCTAGCTGGTGGGGCTAAATTTTGAACAATAATGGATGCAATGTGATGATATATTGGTAAAATAAAAATAGGGTAAATTTTATATTCGAAGTTTGAGATTTGGAAGGGAATTGAAAGGAGGAGATCCCTTCTCTGGGTGGCATGGTCGAGTAGTCTATTTTAAGGTGGGGTTGGGGTTGGGGTTGGTGTTGAAGGAGGAACCTGCGGTCCTTCAATAAAGAAACAAAAGAGCGTGTGTCACGTGTAAGGTGCAGAAAGGTCCATTAGCAAAGAGAGGAATATAAAGATTTACGGACCTGTTCCAAGGGGACTGCCCTTCACATGATATTACCCCATTAATAGTCAATCCTCTTGCATGCCCTTTTCAAAAATTCTTGTGGGTACCAAAAACTTGTCCTGGATAAGATCTTACAAATTTTGATGTGAAAGAGAGAGAAGCTTGGAGTTGGAGAATGTTAAGTGATGTTTGCTTAGAATATATATTAAACCAACCATGTCTTGCCATGTCAGATGTTAGAGAATTTATCAAATAGTTGAGATTATGAAACTTGTAAACTTTTTGACATAACAAAATATATTACTGATTTAGTCTATAATTATCCATATGGTAACTGAGTTTATCAAGTAGTTACTTTATATACATGGTATGTCTAATTTGTAGTTATGTAAGGTGTTGCCTTTCATATGGTATGTCTAATTTGTAGTTATGTAAGGTGTTGCCTTTCATATGGTATGTCTAATTTGTAGTTAATCTAGGGTAGTTATGTAGGGTATTGCTTTTTCATTTCCACATAAGCCATCATCGTTTAAACCTTGAGCTTCCCCCTGTTTTTCTCTCAAGCTGCTATGAGATGGAGATAATATGAAAGAGAAAAAATTCTACTTTTTTTCTTTTGTGGTGCAAACCAATTCTTCATTAGCTAGGACAATGACCATTCTTTTGTCTCATCGATGGCATGCAAAAATTTTGGCTGCCATAAGTCTATATATGACCCATTTGAGGGACCCTCACCCGATTTCATTCTTTCTCAAATTAATTACAGGACAACCAATCAATTCCATTCTTTCTTTCTCAAATTAAACACAGGGCAACCAATCAATTCCATTTGGATTGTGTTACACGCGTTTCGTGATCCTTATAGATATCTAATTAAAAATTGCAAGGGCACACATTTATTCTATTAGAATATTTATTTTATGCCACCTCTAATAATGTCTAATAAATACGTGTTTAAATATATAATTCACATATTTAAATAAATTTAAATATGTAACTGACTTTAATTATTTCAACTCTCCACATCTTTCTCTCTCTTTTTTTAGTATCCTACTCAAACTTAATTTTTTCAGTCTATTTATCTCTCTCACCTTTAATCCAAGATGATTTTCTCTATTCTTCTCTATCTCTCTTTATTTCTTAGTTTTCAATTGTTTTTTTTTTAGTGATTCTAATCATATTGTTCTTCTCCTCTTGGTTTTTTTTGCAGAGTCAGTTTTCTAATCAAACTACAGGAGACTATGGTGATCATTATGCTTGGCATACTAATTGGTGAAAAGATAATTTTGCTTCAGTTAACATATTGTTTAATCACATAAAATAGCAAATCAACACGTGCGTATGTAGCATATGTTGAGATACTACGTTATTTAATCCCAAAGAAAAATACATCAACATGCACTACACTGGTGTTGAGATGAGCTAGTAAATCATAGATCCACATCGTATTTAAACTCTTTAATTTCATTTGTGCTACATCTCTACTTTGTAATGAAAAAAATCCAATTAAACGTTATAAAAGACACCAATCATAGATCCACCACGCATGTGTTTCACACTATTTTCCTCAAGTAATTGATCATTTGTAGTAAAATTAGGGTAGATACAATTCTATTACAAATTATCTGCGTTAAGTCTCACATGGGATCGAGAAAGAAGAAAAATTCTATAATTGTGGAGTAATACCATAAATTATTACAATAATTCAAAAATATTTCCGATTGCATATTATGAGACTAAAACATAGTTAGTAGAAAATAAACACTTAATTTGAAGTATCACATAAAAAGAAATGAAATGTAGCTAAACAAACAGTAGAGGAGAAAACAAAAAAGAAAGAAAGAAAGAAGATAAAAATGCATCATTTGTGCATGATATGATATGGTACATGCCCGTGAGCGAGTGAGCCAAAGTTTAACTGCCTTAAATCCCCACCCTTCATTACATGACAAAATTATAACTCCCACATGTAGACAATCCCCCGGCCGGCAACCCCTCACATACCACCAAAATCCAACATCCCCCTCTCTCTCTCTCTCTCTTTCCTTTATATTTCTTCTTGTTCTCTCTCTCTCTCTGTTACCTTACGAAAACCTCAAAAAGCACAAAAGAGATATATGAAGAGAAGGGTATTAAACCCTTTTGTAGCCATGAAAAGGTTTGTTGCATCACTGATTCCTTTTCTATAGCCTTCTTGCACCCTCTATCTTTATCAACTGAAAAAGGCTAAAACTATTGGTAGATGGCAAGGGTTAAAATCAGCAACGGTCTCTTGCCCAATTTGACTTCGACATAATTCGTTTTTTTCTTTTTTTATATATTTTTTTCCATTCATTGGGATGAGAGTTTACTCCTGATCAGTCCTTTTTTCCCTGTAATTCTCCATAGGAAGAAAATAAAATCCCCAAATAAAGCTGAAACTGTCCATATTTTCCTTTTCTTCTCGATCAGTTTCATTTTGCAGAGAGAATTCTCAAAAAACTGTACACTGCCTTTCACTCTTACTTTCACCAGTTACTACAAATAAAGGGATCGTTTCCCAATGGCTAGGTACCCACTTCTAGTCGGGTCCCTTTCTCTCTTTCTGATTCCTGATCCCCCCCTCTGTCTCTCTATTTCTATTTTGCTCTCTTCTCTCAATTTAATTCTTTCTTTCGCTCTCTCTCCATGATGCAATTCACTGAAACCCCACCACCACCTTTGCACCAAATCACTCCCCTATCAAACCCAACGATGATTGACAAAAACCAAATCAACCGTACTCATCCATGGCCTCATGGTTTCCCCTCATCAAAAGCGGCTTTAAGCAACAACTTCGGTGACGCCAGTTGCATGGAACAACTCCTGGTCCACTGCGCCAACGCCATCGACAGAAACGACGCCACTCTTGCCCAACAAATCCTTTGGGTCCTCAATAACATTGCACCACCAGACGGCGACTCCAATCAGCGCCTTACATGCGCATTTCTTCGAGCACTCATCGCTCGCGCCACTAAAACCGGCTCTTGCACGATGCTCGCCGCAGCATCAGCTATGGCCAACGCTCAACGTAACCTCGCCATTGATACCCACAGGTTCTCAGTCATCGAGCTCGCTAGCTTCGTGGACTTGACCCCATGGCAGCGGTTCGGTTTCACCGCAGCCAATGCGGCGATTCTAGAAGCCGTGGAAGGGTACTCGGTGATACATATCGTTGACCTGAGCTTGAACCATTGCATGCAAATCCCTACTTTAATCGACGCCATCGCTAATCGGCTCGAGGGACCGCCATTAGTGAAGCTCACGGTTGCTACAGGTGGTACCACCAAAGATTTACCGCCTATGCTCGATCTCTCCTACGATGAGTTGGGGTCAAAGTTGGTCAACTTCGCTAGGTCCCGTAACATAATGTTGGAATTTAGAGTGATTCCTTCATGTTACGCAGATGGGTTCTCTTATTTGATCGAGCAACTCCGTATGCAACATTTAGTTTACCCAGAGAGCGGCAATGAGGCACTTGTTATAAATTGCCACATGATGCTTCACTATATACCAGAAGAAACTCTCTCTCCATTGATTAATACTAGTGGTACTAATACTACGACGTCGCTTCGAGCTTTGTTTCTCAAAGAGCTCCGTGGATTAGACCCAACGATTGTTGTGTTAGTAGACGAAGATGTCGATTTGACATCGAATAATTTGGTATGCAGATTAAGGTCTGCTTTTAATTATCTATGGATACCTTACGATGCGGTGGATACGTTTCTTCCAAGGGGGAGTAAGCAAAGGCAATGGTACGAAGCCAATATTTGTTGGAAGATTGAGAATGTGATCGCACACGAGGGTCCACAGAGAGTTGAGAGGCTCGAACCTAAGAGCCGGTGGGTGCAGAGGATGAGGAATGCGAGTTTTCGAGGGGTTTGTTTCGGTGAGGATGCGGTATCTGAAGTTAGAGCTATGCTTGATGAGCATGCTGCAGGGTGGGGTTTGAAGAAAGAAGAAGATGAACATCTTGTGCTTACATGGAAAGGACATAATGTTGTATTTGCTACTGCTTGGGTTCCTGCTTGAAGCCTTTAATTAATTTTCTTAGTTTATATTAGTCTAATCTTCTTTTAGTGATCTCTAATTCTTCTTCCATTAATTACTAGTTGTATTAATTTGACATTCTTTTAGGAGGAGATGAGCGACATGAGAGCTGATCTCGTAGAGTGTTTATGCTATGTCAAATTTCTTTTAATTTGATTTATATTTTCATTGGGGATCATTATTGGTAGCCTAAAAGAAATCTTAGAACCAAAATTACTAATACTAAAATTGGTAACATACTTAGTTCTCATGAGGTTTTTTCCCATCTTAATTAAATACACAAATTACACTTATAAATCTCCTTGAATACGAAGAAAAGTTTTTACCTCCGTGTTACATTAATCGTGCTTTTTAGGTTTTATCAAAACGTACTAAATAATTGGTCTATTAGTGAGTCTTAAATAAAACTTGATGTAGGGGAAAATTCTCTCTTCAATAATTTTATGGCACGTGGCAATCTTCAAGGGCAAAACAATATTTCTAATATCTGGACAGTTAAACCAATCAAATCTTCACACTTGACAAGGGTCATTATGGTAATTTTACATTAAAAGGCATTACGGTAATCTCACGCCAATGCCCCGGTACTACTACAACACTCCAATTTATGAATAAACTGTTATTCAAATCCAGTCTCTAGATAACTCCAGTCTTATCTAAGAGGAATATTATTCTTATAACAACACCAAAATCACTATACTAATTGGATTCTGCTCCACAACACTATATAAGGGGCTCTCATCATCAAATGTGTATACATTCACAATTTACACCAAATATTCTCCAGTTTATCTTCTTAAGTCCTATACTAACTTAGGCATCGGAGAATTCCCCAGGACACAACCCCTGGGGGACTTTCTAGTTTACGTGTCTTTCATGCGCGCAGGGATCCATGAGGCAGATATTCGGTATCAACAAATGGTGTCGTCCGTGGGAAACGACAAAAAATTTATTTTCTGAAGATGTTATTAATAGATGAGCCACCGATCCGCCGCTCTAAAACCCTAATCATATCTAATAAAAGTCCTTGCGCACCACCAAAATATCGTCAAACACAAGATATTTACAATCAAATATATAAAAATCCAACCATCAACGATCCAATCAGAGTACACCACTACGTTCTTCATTTCTACATCTACCATCCTACAAAGTTTCACGACAATCGGAGATCCAAAAGTCCTCTATCGAAGCCATTAAAATTCACTGGGAAAATGAAATTTTGACCGTTAGATATGCCAAAATTTGACAATCAAGATTCAGATCAACCTACAAAAACATATTCTCCGACCTTTGATCTACGTGCCAGCAAAGTTTCAGGAGGATCAAAGATCCGAAAATCCTCCATCAGAGTCGTTAAAATTCACCGAAAAATAGAATTTTGACCATCAGATCTATCAAAACACGACTATAAAAAATCATATCAACCCACAAAAATATATTCTCCATCCTTAAATCCACATGTTTTCAATGTTTCACGACGATTGAACGTCGAAAAAGTCCTCCATCGGAACTGTTAAAGTTCATCGGGAAAACAAACTTTTGACCGTTAAATCTATCAAAATCTATCCATCAAAGTTCAGATTGAGTCACAAAACCAGCTTCATTGGACTCCGATCTACAAGTATACAAAATTTAATGACAATTCGACATCGAAAAATCGTCCTGAGATACCCCGGTTCTTCACTAAAAAATAAATTTTGACCGACGATTTGTGAAAATTCGGCCATCAAAAGCCATTGCCGCCTCAGCCACCACTAAGCGCCTCGGCATCCTCCCTTGAGTACGCCGGCGAAGTTTCACGGCCAACTAACACTCCAACCACTGGAAAATGGTCGGCCAAACGATAGACGAAAAACTCACGGACAACAATATAACTCACCAAATTTCTTTAAGATACCAAGCCTTTACCACATGCCCAGGTATCATTAGATAATCAAATTTCACATTACCTAAAAAAATTTGCACTTGCCATATATCTCATTTAATTGCACATTCAAATTTTACTTATCTCCAAAATCTGCCACATGTCTACTTTTGATTGGATACTCAAATTACTATTATCTTTTAAGAATATGCAACTGCCACATGTCCACCTTTTTATTGGACACACAAATTACCTTTTATCTCTTTAAATATGCCTCTCCCACATGTCCTATTTACATTGGACCTTCAGATTTTCATCATATCTTTAACAACTAGCACCATATGTCAACTCTCCAATGAGTAGCAAACGCCCAGACAACATGACATCAGTATGTGACATTCGTGCTACCTATGCGATATGTCATCACCACTTAGTCACCACGTCATCACCACCTAGACGCAATGTCATCACCATGTCAGTTGACTCAAACCAACTGGTTCAATAAGGTTTGACCAATCAGTTCACTAATTTGACCATCCAATTTAGCTATTTTTCATCCGGTTTCAGATCCAACAACACCGGTTCCTAAGGTTTTTTTACGTACTCATTTCAAATCCGGGCTCAAAATTCCAAAATTTTGCTTATACATATGAGTTTATTTACAAACCACCAATTTTGACTCATATTTGACCAATTGATTCACCAAACTCAAGCTTGTGTTCATAATTGTACAAATCGGTTCCTCGAGTTTTTCAACTTCCTCTTTCCATAACCGGCCTTTGAATTTTGAAATCCAACTTCCTTAGGCAAGTTTTTTTTGCAAAAGTTCAAATAAAATATAGTTATTTCTTCATCAAAGTGCGTCAAACTCGTCCCAAAACTCGAACCAATAGATCTCAAACGACCAAACATCATGTTCATTCACAATCAACCAATGACATATCTAAAGCTGTCAGCTAGTGACACAGGCTAGTGACGCATTCAAAGCTATCAGCCAATGACACACTAAAGCTCTCCAGCTCTAAGGAGGTAGCCCTGAGCTTCTTTGACCTTAACTTAGTTTCTTCATTAGTTTTGAGCAGGTAGCCTCGAGCTACTTCACCTCCAGCTTAGTTTATTCATTAACTCTGAGGAGGTAGCCCCAAGCTACTTTGGCCTCAGATTATTTGCTCTATCAACTCTGAGGAGGTAGCCTTGAGCTACTTCGCTCTCATCTTAGTTTCTCCATTTGTTCTAAGGAGGTAGCCCTGAGCTACTTTGCACTCAACCCAGTTTCTCCATCAACTCTAAGGAGGTAGTGCTAAGTTACTTTGGCATCAGTTTTGTTTCTCCATCAGTTTTAAGGAGGTAGCCCCAAACTACTTTGGCTTCAGAGTAGTTTCTCCACCAACTCTGTTTCTCCACCAGCTTCGTTTCTCCATCGGCTCATTTTCTCCATCAGCTTGGTTTCTTCATCAGATTTGTTTCTTCATCAAATTAGTTTCTCCATCAGCTATGTTTCTCCATCAGCCCGGTTTTTTCATCAACTATGTTTCTCTATCAGCTATGTTTCTCTATCAGCTATGAAGAGGTAGCCCCGAGCTACTTCACCCTCGGCTAAATTTCTCAATCAGCTCCGAGAGGTAGCCCCGAGCTACTCTGACCTCGGTCCAGTTTCTCCATCAAACTCCAAGCAGTTTGACTCTATGTCTTTCTCCTCAGATTTCTCCATCAAACTCTGAGCAGTTTGACTCAATATCTTTCTCCTCAGACTTCTACATCAAACTCCTAGTAGTTTGACTCCATATCTTTCTCTTCGAGACTTCTCTATCAAACTCTGAGTAGTTTGACACCGTGTCTTTCTCCTCAGATTTCTCCAACAAACTTTGAGCAGTTAGAGTTCATATTTTTCTCCTTGGACCTCTCCATCAAACTTCGAACGGTTTGGCTTCATGTCTTTGTCCTCAGACTTCTCCATTAAACTCCAAGTAGTTTGACTCCATGTCTTTTTCCTCTGATTTCTCCAAAAAACTTCGAGCTATTGGAGTTGATATCTTTCTCTTCAAACTTCTCTATCAAACTCTAAATAGTTTGACTCCATGTTTTTCTCCTCGGACTTCTCCATCAAACTCTAAATGATTTGACTTCATATCTTTCTCCTCGGACCTCCCCATCAAACTTTGAGCAGTTTGACTCCATGTCTTTCTCCACGAACTTCTCTATCAAACTCTCAGCAGATTAACTTCATATCTTTCTCCTCAGAATTCTCCAATAAACTCTGAGCAGTTGGAGTCCATGTCCAACTCTTAGGAAAACTTCAACAAACTCTGAGTCATTGTGACTAAACATCAATTTCTCAGACTCAATCATCAAACTCTGAGTCATTTTGACTGAATGTCAACTTCTCAGACTCAATCATCAAACTCTGAGTCATTTTGACTGAATGTCAACTTCTCAGACTCAATTGCCAAAATCTGAGTCATTGTGATTGAACATCAACTCTTCGGACTCAAACACCAAACTCTGAGTCGTTGTGATTGAACATCAACTCTTCGGACTTAATCGCCAAACTCCAAGTCATTGTGACTGAATGTCAACTCTTCGGACTCAATCGCCAAACTTCGAGTCATTTTGACTGAATGTTAACTCTTCAGACTTAATCACCTAACTCTGAGTTATCACTAAAAGTCAACTCCTCAAACTCAATCGCCAAACTTTGAGTCATTGTGACTGAACATCAAATCCTCGAACTCAATCGCCAAACTCTGAGTCGTTGTGACTAAACATTAACTCTTTGGACTCAATTGCCAAACCTCGAGTCGTTTTGACTGAACATCAACTCCTCAGACTCAATTGTCAAACTCTGAGTCATTGTGACTGAACGTCAACTCTTCGGACTCAATCGCCAAACTTCAAGTCGTTTTGACTTAACATCAACTCCTCGGACTCAATCGCTAAATTCTGAGTCGTTGTGACTAAACGTTAACTCCTTGGACTCAATCACCAAACTCTGAGTCGTCTTGCTTGAACGACAACTCCTCAGATTCATTCACCAAACTCTAAAGATTTACTAACATGACAGGTCTTCTCGGAGTCTCCATCTCCACCCAAATGGGTTCAAACCTCCATGGTACCAAAGTACACTCAACCGGTCTAAGTTACACAGTAAACTCCATACGACCTACTACCTCAAGTGCATAAGTGCAATTAAGGAAGTGGAGGGCATCTGATGTAAGGGAAAATTCTCTCTCTAGTAACATTAAGACACATGGCAACCTTTAAGGGCAAAAAAGTAATTTCATAATCTGAACAATTAAACCAATCAAATCTCCACACTTGGCAAGGGTTATTATGGTAATTTTACACTAAAGAGCATTATGGTAATGTTACACCAATGCCCCGGTACTACTACAACACTCCAATTTATAGATAAACTGTTATTCAAATCAAGTCTGTGGATAACTCTAGTCTTATCTAATAGGAATATTATTCTTATCACAATACTAAAATCACTCTCCTAATTGGACTTTGCTCCGCAACACTATATAAGGGGCTCTCACCATCAAAGGTATGCATTCACAACTTACACCAAATATTCTCCAGTTTATCTTCTTAAACCCTATACTAACTTAGGCATCGGAGAGTCCCGGGGCACAACCCCGGGGGATTTTCTAGTTTACGTGTCTCTCATGTGCACAGGGATCCGGGAGACAAATTTTCGACATCAACAAAACCCAAATAGAATAATCAATTTGGTTAGGCCTATCTCCTATTATGTATTTGTGGATTGACCTTGATCCATTAGAGCTTTAATGGAAAGCCTAAGGAGATTTTGGCTAGGTCTACTATTCTTGTTCTATATATAATTAATTGAGTAAGCCAATTAACAAGAGAATAAAGAGGGGAAAGTCTTAGCACTGTTATACTCTAAATTCCATTGCGTTAATAACATGATGGGGCCACATCAGATACGTATTTATGCTTTCTATTCAATTGTGTATTATGCGTTCCATGCATAATCTATGGTTGTTCTTGGGATTGTAAATTGTTCAACCAATTCTAATACAATGAACCTTGGATGACAATATTGCAGGGGTTGGATGGAGATCGATCTAATTTGTACATAAAGATAATGGTAAAATTGTTGTCTGAGCAAGCTACTCGATCTGTTCAGCTTAATTCCCGCTCGCTTGAGGGCTTCTAATTTTAATTCTCGTATATCTGATTTTTTTTTTCCTTTCTTTTTCTTCTTTCATAATTAAATCTCGAATCCTTCTACAAGAGCTAGCTGTTTTGAGGGTTCATTTTGCCAACGGTCCTGGTGCACTTGTCATTTGTCATATTAGTGCATGCTTATTTAAGAGTTAGTATATAACTATATATTTTTGTGCTAATTAAATATACCCGAAATATTTAGTTCACATATTGCCAAGTCACTCGTACAAAAACGCGCATACAAAAAAAAGTTTGTATGACCTTTTATCATGCGAAATTTTTTTGAACCGAATCACAGATAAAACGATAAATGAATCAAAATCAATTAAATAAAGTATGAATTGCACGGGTGTTGATGTAATCCATTTTCAGTGATGCAATGATTCATATATATGTTTCTTTACTTTTTAATTTAAAAAAATTGTGTGGATGATTTGAAGCAGATAGCCTCGTAGCTAATTAAGCAGTCATGACTCACTCTCTAACAAGGAAGGCACCTTAGAAAAAATAATTATAATTTGATTACAATATAAACATGTACCATCACGTTATTCATACAAAAATATATAGACAGAGCCTCCATTATTAGATCAAAACATCATCTGAGTACCAATATTTTTTGTTCCACAATTATAAAGCCACCAATTTTAATCACACCTTTTCCCCTTTATTGTTAAAACCTAATTTATGTTTCAAAACAAGCTTTTTCAAGCGGTTTGTCCACCAAGAAACCTACACTGAAGCCCAAACTAAATTGTGATAGCGACCATTAAGTTTGGACAACTAAAGAGAACTAAAGGCTAATATGAGCAAGGCCATTAATCACTAATCAGAATAGGCTCTAGCCTACCCTCTTCTGGCCTAATGGGCCTCTCACTGGCAGCTGCAACGTCCATTTCTTTCTCGCCTTTCACTTGTTTGTTCCCTCACAAATCATAAACGTTTTCCTGTAATATTCAACGACGACGTTTTCCTCATATCGTGACTTTCATTTTCCTCTCCTATACGCCACCACACCATTCAACAACTTCGATTCTCGTGCAAATATGCAATCCACTCGTCCTCACCAGTCTCAACTTCCATGAAAAAAATGAAGAAACCCACTTGACAATCCAAATTCCCTTCATTTTTTTAAAAAAAAAAGAGAAACTAACCTCACGCATTCCTTAAGAACCTCCACCAACAGCCCTGCGTTTCTTTTTCTTGGGATAAATTCTTGCACCAGATTTTAGGCTCTGCATTGCAGGTTCTAGCTACTGAGGCAAACGGGTATATTTGTATTGCTTTAGGGGTTTGTTTAGAATGTTACACTTGAACCGTTTAGGATACTTTTAGTAGACAAGATGAATGAGAGGATTGGATTGGAGGCAAACAAGTAAGAGGTTTTTACCACCGGCATCATATCCATCAAGTACACCCTTGATTCTTTATAGATGTAGGAATATATATATATATATATATATAAGGAATATATATATATATATATATATATATATATATTGTATAAATGGATATGTATTTTACATCTTACAGTTTTTGTAATTACTAGATAAATAGATTTTTCATTTTATCCTGTTATATCTGACTCTCGACACTCTAGACAAAGTATGACGCTTGAACAATCCAAATTAAAAAAAAATTTACGAACAATTGTTAAAAGTAGATGAGTCTCAAAACACTCATACTCAAATCCAGATAATATAAATCACTAGTACATATTATGAGTACAATTGGGCAAGCTTTCCAATAATCTACGCTAGAAGATAATGGCAAGTGAGATAGACATGTAGAGAAGTTGTTAAACCTGCTATTCTGATGGGCGTAGTTGAGCTTTTAAGCTGTTATAGTAAGGAGTAATTGTTTTTGATAATGTTGTAGGACTGAGAATTGTGCAAGCAGATTTCGATTATTGAATAAAATAAGCTATAATAGAAAACTGAAGACATTTCACATGTTTTATGTATTGGGTTTGATAAGTTAGAGAAAGTTTACCCTTGTTAATTGGGTCTTGTTAAAACTTAAAAAGTTGTATTGCTTATCATATCTCCTTAATTTGATTCATTTAGTAATGAAATTTGTACCTTAATTTGCAGCTCTAAAGTTAACAACACATGTATTATGCTGTTTAGACAAAAATAAATTAAGAATTCCATAAGCATAGACTACAGATTTTGTTTTTTTTCACTTTAAATTAAATGTTTTAAGTTAGTTTAAAAGTAAACCCAAACAACGTTTACATGGTGATAGCGATATGAAATGCTTATATTTTGATAAATTTAGAACTGCAAGATTAAGAAATTTTCAGAGGTTATGCGCATATACTGGAATATGTTATTTAGAGCTTTAATATAATTATTTACATTTTGTTATTTCGTTCGAAGAGATCTGTTGGGTTCTCGAGTCTTTTCTGTTCAGTTTGAGCACTAAGTTAGCTCTCCCATCACTACAAGAGAAAAGGTTAATGCCGATATTTTTTTGTGCATATTTCAACGCTTTTAAGCGTCAAAATATGAATTTCCGGCGCTTTTCGCAAGTACCAGTATGTATGGTGTCGAAGCGCAAATACCAGCGCTTTTTTCTAAGCGCCGCAATGTGTCTATTTTTTCGGCGCTTGTAAGCGCCAGTATAAATAACAGTTTAATTCATGTACTTTGGGTTTAAGCGCCGGTATAAATAACAGTTTAATTCACGTATTTTGGGTTTACCGGTGCTTACAAGCACCGCAATATATAACTGTTTTAAAAAAAATTTACATTAATTTGGTTTAATATTGTACAATAAAATAAACCATTCAATAAATAGAATGTACCATAAAATTTAAAAATGTTTTTCAATATATAAAATGTACTATAAAATTTCAAATTGCTCTTTAATTTATAAAATATATCATCAACCATAAAAATTCGTTTACTCAGTATAAAAGTCATCTAATGTACAAAAAAAAAAAACAATCATAGGGCATCACGCTTGACATCAATTATGAGGTCCTCTACTAACCAATTGTTGTAGTAAAGACTTCAGCTCATCCATTTGGGATTGCATACTATTCATTTGATCATCGTGCTTAGCTATAATTTCTTGAATCTAATGCGCCTGCTATTCAATCTGATGCGCATACTGTTCAATCCGATGCGCATGCTGTTGATTGGTTTCTTCCATTTGTGCTCTCAGACTATTTATCTCTTCAGCATAAGCCCCATGATATCCCATTTCATTCCTCATTTGAGCTGAAAGTCCAAACACAGCAGATGGTGTAACTCCAAAACCTTGACCTCGGACACGACCGGAACTCTCTTCACCCATAAGCTCGATGAAGACTTCAATTTGAATTGCTAAATTATTACTAGCATCAGAGGATCTTGAAGCTGCAACAAGTTCAGCAACACGAGCTTCAACTGTCACCTACAATTAAGAAACAATAAAGATTAAACTCCTCCGAATATTTAGTAGCTAATTACAGCGAAATATACATAAAACAAAATGTGCTTATCATATTTTATAGAAAAACGGGCAGAATCTCCCCTATTTTTCCATAAAACCTCCTGCAAGAACAACAAATACAATCCAAACAATGTAGCCAATTCACAACCAATTTTAACTGATTTCATTCAATCAGTAATCAACCAGAAATACAAAGGGATAGAAAAGGGAAATGTTTCAAAACTATGGTCTTCTAACTATAATGGTTTTCAAAAGAAGTTTCAAGTGGTGAACATAGTGATAAATGATTCAAACCAGATGCAACATTTCTTGCACCTCATGTAGCACTAACTTAACATTTATTGTCAAATGCCAAACCATTCCTGATATCGATCCCTTCCTTTTTCAACTTCTGAGTATTAATTGTAGAACAATATGTGGAATAAATAATCACTAAAGCTTAAATTAGGAAAGACATTAATAAATTCACTTCATATACGAAAAAAGGAAAAGAAAAGGTCAAGCATGGTGCAACAGAAAATTTAATTCAAAATTTAAGAATACTGAGCTCGGCTTAGAAAAATCATAACAGCTCTAGTACTTTTCTCATAACCCTCTCACTGCAGGAAGGTTCGCTTGAATTTATCCACACTCTCAGGCATGCCAGTGTATAGAGAACTTATCTAATGTAGTGTTCATTAGATAACAATTGACATACTGTCTTCATTACAACAATCATGTCTATAACTGTACATATGCTATACTGGTTCCACTGTATGTTAGCTCAGATCAATGTCAATGTCCAATAAGAACAAGCTAGATTCCAACATCAAGTATTACGAATATCAGTTGAAAAATTAGATCACAGCAGTGAATATAAAGAACTAATGCATTTATCATGAGAATTGAGAAATAAAATCACAAAAAAGACAAGGCCATAGAAATCAAATATAGTAAGATCAAGGAAATGCACATTTTACCTCTACAAGCATTCTTTTTTTTTATTTTTATGTGAAGGGGAAAGAAAGCAAAGGGGCTACCTTAGACAGACACTGAGAGGGGCAGTTCACATTTAACAGGCTGGAAAACTCTCACAAAAGAATTGAAAAAATGGTAAAGGAACCAGAAGTACACATGGTATGCATCAAAGCACTAGCAAGAGAGTGGCTGAGGGGCCCATCCAAACATTCACACATAAAAAAAAAAGACAAGAAAGAAAGAAATTAAGAGGATGAAGAAGATGCCTAAACGCACATTCCACACATGCAACATGAACAATCGAGAAGCACAAACTAAGAAACATATGTCCTGACAGGCTAATAATAACGTAATGAATTTGCATAAACTCATATTATGACACGATGAAAGAATCCTAAAATTGTCCAATCATTCATAATTTGGTTAACAGAATCTTTAGCTAACAAGAAAAACTTGACATAAAAATAGTTGAATTCAAACTGAGACAACAACATGCTTGATTTTACTTAGCTATTCAGGCAATCCAATTGTTTGCTTCTACTTATTGACAACAACAATTTTGTTTTGCAGGATCTTTAGCTGGCTTGTTAGTCAATATCCAAATAGCCAGTGGAAGTACTTGTTTCAAAGAGATAAGGATATTTTTCCCAACAATTGCATATCATACGAAAACGAGTCGGTATATAATGAAGATTTAAATAAAATTTACTCTTAGAAGAAATGATACGTTAGAAAGTCAATTGGTTTTAGTCATTTTCCTTTAAGAAAATGATACAATGGAAAACAATCACGTATTACGTGAGACTCATAAATTTATGAAAGTGATGGTTATCGATAATACATGGATGGTTCAAAACTTCAAATAGTCTCTCTACCAAAAAAACAATTAAGTAAAAGAATGGAAGTTGTACTATAATTTATTAAGCAAGTTTTCCTTTGCTTATGGAAATATTCCTAAAACTACCATTTGAGGCTTTGATAATGCAATCAAAATAGGGGAAGAAAAGCATAGGAACCATTTACATTAGCTTTATTATCTGCTTCAGCCCAATCATATAAAGCATGTCAACAATTATGTCAACTCAATGAGACACAGCATATAAGAGGAGAAACAAAAGCAAGAAAAAAAATTACTGAGAAGAAAACCATAAATTCACCAGAAAGAGAAATAACTCAGACTCCATCTAATCTGTTACCATTGTCACAATAAAAAAAGGGCAAAAATGAAAAACATAAGTAAATATTGATCACTAGAAAGAGAAATAACTCAAAGGAGAAAATTTGAACAACTTATTGTTTCAAAGACAAAATCAAAAGCTTCCTAATGGGAAGAAACCATCTGTATAATAGGAAAGTTGAAATTTCATTTCTTTCTCTCTCAAATCGACAAAGGTTTTTATTGTTATATGATAGTGCTTGAGCTTGACAGTAAATCCAGCTTTTATCTGAAACAGAATTTTCTTATTTTTATCATCAATGTCCAACGGACACGCAAAATGTACTCCATTCATTGTTCGAAAATCAATGCTATATTCCTTCACCCATTCGGATTTGTCCCAATCCTTCATAGCCCACATTTCCATAACATTATGAGGAACAACACAACAGAACTAATCTCTTTAAAAAAAACAAAGAAATTAAACACACGAAGCCAAATAAATGCAGCAAGATAGTAGCAAAAATTAGATAGATAGATATGCGCATGATATGGAAACAAGAAGCATAATGTTAGTGTCTGTTCCTTGATTACAACATCTATCGTATCAAACTACGGTAAGGCTGGCCTAAAGGAGACCATAACAATAGAGTGCTGCTAATACACATTAACAAACAACTAACATTCGTACAAGTGCACTGATTTCCTTCATTCAATCAAATACTATATGAAAGCAAATTTATCCTCGTCCTGGATGCTCATGGATATGCTTCTATTCCTAGTAAACAACCAACACTCAAAACATAAAACTGCAACTTCAAACAATATAGTAACTTTTTATTGTCTCAAGCAAGGTTTCCCAACCAATAAGTCATTCTATAGCATTTATTTTATAAGTGATTCTTTAGTATTTTAAACTTAAAAGAGCACTGACTGTTATTATTTAATATTATATACAAAGTATCCCAATAAAAAAATGAACTATTCATGTAAAGACAAGTAAATCTCAATGTTATTATTTCAATCATAATGGTTTTAATTGTGTTAATTAAGTCTAAAAACCAAAAATTATATCAATTCCCTCTAAAAGCAATTTATAAAATGATCTATGTTTATAATAAAGTAACTGAATTTGTGTCAGTCGAGTCTCGTAAACATGTTTTACGAAACAATAAACAATTTATGTCTCAATTATTATTTTATCATATACCTTTTCAAAAACAAGCAACCTAGAACCATAAATTGAA
Organism: Bretschneidera sinensis; assembly: GCA_023935145.1. Classification (NCBI taxonomy): domain Eukaryota; kingdom Viridiplantae; phylum Streptophyta; class Magnoliopsida; order Brassicales; family Akaniaceae; genus Bretschneidera; species Bretschneidera sinensis. The sequence continues at coordinate 3,587,033 of CM043703.1, read as the reverse complement.
TGATACAATAGAACAAATTTTGAACTTAGTCTTCTATAATGAATCATCTATTGAGAACCATAAAGGCAAAAAAAAAAACGAGTAATGTGACATGCCATAAGGGTTGCAATAGAAAATTTACCTCCTCCTAGTGAAGATTTTCCCCCTTTTTTGAACACCAAAAATATTCTATTAACAATAAAAGATATTAGAACTTTTAAATGAATCTTAAATACAAACCTTACCTAACAACAATTATCAAGAAAAAAATATTATTAAAGTAGTCATTTTACGAAACCATTAAGAGAACAAAAGCAAATTATTGCCTAGATGATCATTGTTTCTCTTATAGACAATAGTTATTTTACGAAATAAACCCAATTATAGTGCCATTCTATCATTTGAATCATCATTGGTAGACATAGTTCGATCCTTACATAAAACCAAATAGTGGGACAAATACGGGTTAAATCTTTGTCCAACAACAAACACTAATATATTTAAATATATGTTGTTCTAAGGGATCTCCAAAGAAGCTGTTCTACTGCAGTTATCCATGTCTTGTAGCTGGGTTAAAAAGATTTAGTTACTGAATTAGTTGCTCTATTGCAGTTATCCATGTACTAAAATAGCTGTTCTTCTACTATAGAAGCTAATGTTAGAAAATTATGGAAGTTACTCTTATAAAATTAAATGACCTACATTTATTTCTAAGGCTCTACTTATCTGCAGAATAGACTCGACAAGGTCATATAGTGGTGCAAGCTCCCTCTTGTCAATCAAGCAGAATGGATAAATCCATGCTTTGATTACTTCATATGCATATAAAGCTACAGATAAAACCAATTACTTCCCTATTCTTCAGTAGATATCCACTTTGAACTTAATAACAGAGTGAATAAGCTATGCTACATAGGTGGAAAGGATAAATAGTTCTAACTTTATGACCGCCAACACAAATTCAAAGCATCAAACAGGAAATACAATATATATATATAAATATAAAACAAATCTTTCTCTTTCTCTCTCTCTCTCTCTCTCTCTCTCTCTCTCTCTTTATATATATATATATATATATATATATATATATATATATATATAAACAAATCTATTCATGGCTGATGTTCAAGTGTTTTCCTCTTAGAGCGCATTAGCTGAAGTACTCAAGATCAACGGAATTTGTAAAGGAAACTATGCACTCTAATGGACGCAACCATTATTAGATCACTAGTAATCTTGTCAATGTTCTTTCTATGGAAAATGCTGAAGGAAAGGAAGACAATACTTCAAATAGCATGACAAGAAAAGGTATTTAAAAAGGCAACATTTTAGAATAGTCAAAGGCACTCATATAACAATATCCAAGACACAAAGCTAAAACAAAATGAACAACAGTCGACCACAGTATGAGTCATGACAACCACATAAGGATAAATAGACCCAGTAAAGTACAACACCAAGAATTATATAAAAGAAAGACATAAAAATACAGGTTTAGATAATCAATTTCAAAACAAAACAAAACTTTAGCCACCGCGACCAGCTAGTGCTGGAGATTGATTGAATTTGATTTTAGTTATTAACAGGTAGTTGTTAGGCTATTAATTCAGTTGGAGTTGTGCTATTAATTTAGTTAGAGTTGTTACTGATGTTTCTAACTGTTGTAACAGCCAAATTACAGCTTTCTTCCAATTCCCTTGATGTAACTCATGAGTATAAATACTCATTTAGTGGATTTTCCTGCGTAAGACCTCTTAATGGAATAATTTGTTTTGTAAGATGATTGCACACTCAGGGAAGAGGTAGAAACACATTGTATGAGCCACTGGATCAAAATAGGAGGGAAACTAAATAAAACTATTTGCAGAAAACTCCATTCGGTTTTATTGTAGGCTACTAGCAGTAGGCTTTTCCAAAATCCATTTAATGGCCAAACCACCCTTTGTTCTCCTCTCTTTTTTTTCTTCACAAAATTCAAAGTTTCATGCACATTGAGAGAATTATCATTAATGTATCTATTAGAAATAAAATAAGATTGAGGAAGAGGTGTAAACTTACATAACAAAGGTTTGAGTCTCTAAATTATAGTGTTACAGATAGAAATAAAAAAGTACTTTATATAAAAGTACTTTGTTTTCTCCAAGCAAATTAAAAATAAATAACTATATATCAATAATTCATTCTTAGTTGTAAAACTCCACAACAAGCCAATAATAACACAAGAAACAAGGAAAACACTATCTGCCGCAAAAACAAACCAGGAAAACTTCATAACGAGCCAACAATTAACAAGTTGATTAATGTAACATAAGAATTGGTGTAATGAAAAGTAATAATTTAGAGATTATACCTGACCAGATAAGTGATGGGGCAACCTAGAGTCCCAAGGCACTGTCACGAGCAGAAGTGATTCAGCTACAGTGCGACAATACTACTTGTTGTGGATCAAACAATTGAAGCCCATTAGCCTGCAAGAATGAGAAGGGCGGAAGATAAGGAGGAAAGCAATGACTTACTGGAGATGAAAATGGCTGGGCACTGTCGGTGCAGCGATTTCACCTTCTTCACGAAACCCAAAGGTGGCACAGTAGCTTTACAACAGCTTGAATGGCATCTTACTTGAAAATAGAGAGAGAATAGGTGAACGGCTCAAAGGCTAGGTGCGTGGATGGGTTCACGGCGGCTGGGGTGAACCGTGTTGGTGACGGCTATGTAACTCGACCTTTAAGGGAGCAGAGGAAAAATTTAGGGGAAAAGGCGCGGTGGAGCAGGGAGGAAAAAAAATTTTAGGAGAAAATATATTGCGGCAAAAGTATTTATATGGATAATTTTGTCCATATACCGGCGCTTAAGCTCCGGTATATGCAAAGGGCATATTCCGACATCTCAAAGGAGCATATACCGGCATCTCACATATAACGGCGCTCTGAAAGGCCGAAATATGCTTTTTGAATATTGCGGGGCTTCAATGAAGTGCTATAAAAAAAAACACCGGCGGTTGAAGCACCGGAAATAAAGTACCGACAATTATCAATTATCTTGTAGTAGTGCATCCTAACAATAAAATATAATGATTTCCAAATATGTGATTTCATACCAATAGCATTTAGTGAAGTTTTCAAAAGAATGAATAGATGAAAAATTATTGTCTAGCATGGTGTTATGATAGATAATAATATAAAGGTCTGACTTACTTTTGAATGAAAATAAAATATTTTTTTTTCATACTATTTAACGGTGAGATAAATCTTTGTATCATATATCTTTCATCACACCATGCCAAACAACAATTTCTGCAAATAGACCTAATAGAGCCTGTAATTTAACTCAAAGTATCGTGCAACGATTTGAAAGTATTTTATTTTATCACGATTATGTCATATTTCTAACGATTGGATTTAGACAAAAAATTTACCCTAACAGCATCGTTCATTTTGTAACGCAGAGGAGTGATGATCTGATAACTCCACGTTTCAGAAAACATTCTTTTATGTCTACCATAGAAAAGCTTTTTAATGTTTTTAACCAATAGAATTAAAAGAAAAAATGAAGAAAAAAAAAGGTGACAGAGCAGTCTGTGGTGAATTTAGTCGACGATCTCAGGCCGATGGATTGGCCCAAGAATTTTCTTAGTTCCGCCGATTTGGACAGTCACGTGAACTCCCATGTCCGACACGATTCCATGTCGAATCTCTCCCCATGTTCCTTTCGTATCTTTATTTCAGCTTTATTGACCAATACTATCACAGAATATCATCTAAAGGATTTTCCTTAGTTTTTTTAATTATGTTTATTTTCTTTTTTAATTAACTCACTTGTTGCATTTTGAGAATTCTTTTTCCCCTCACAGTATTCTATTTCTTCTTTTTAAAAATTTATAATGCACTCATTTAAAATTATATGTATATATATATATAATATATTAATAATCATGGTTATCCTCTCTGCCGTTCATTTAAAAAAATATTTTTAAAAAGCAAGCAAAGAAAATGATATAAAAAAGAACTCGCTAACTTTGTTATAACACTGTTATTTACTTTCAAAGAGGAAAAATAAAAAAATTAATTATAATAAAATCAAAACTATAATTAAAGTTTGGAAAGTTTCATCAATAATTACTCATAAATTAACTACTCCAGCACGCTGTAATAATCATGGTTATTAAAATTGAATCGAATCAATCAATTCAACTGGTTGAATCATGAATCGAGGTTAATCCAGATTAATTATGATAACTAAATTTTAATTAAAATTTTAAATATTTGCATATCATTATAACATTAGTACAATTATAATATATTTTTGATAAATCAACAATTCAACTATTGAATAATTGACCGGTGAATCGTTATCTCGAGCGATTTAATGTTCGATCCGATTATAATAACTATACTCGTAAACAACTGTTTTTTTTTGCAATGGTGCTTAATGATATTAGCAATCAGAAAGTTCCTTTCAGAGGCTGGACATATATTCTCCTATAACACTTTTGTTTTTTTCTTTTTTTCCTCCTTTAACTTTTAAAGAGGAAATATGAGTCAGGCTCAAAAAAAAAATATAATGAACCAGGTTACTTTAGGAAAGGCAAGTAGGGATGTCAACAGGGCAAGGTGGGGTCGGGTTTACCTCTCTCGTCCTTGTCTATGCCAAGTTTACGGAAAGAAAAAAATTTTCATCTCTATCTTTGTTCTCGAAGATAAAAAATAAAAAAAAAAATCTTCTCTATTTCTGTTTTTCATTAGGAATCGGGTTTTCATGAAAAAAAAATTTATTTAAAATAAATAATATAATAATACTTTTTTTAGAAATTATAACAAAAAAAATAAAAATAATATAATAAAACTAACATTACATTAGACTTTTAATTTTTGATATCAAAGACAATATATTCAAGTCAATTTTAAGTATAATGACAATACATAATAACAAGTAAAAACGAAGTTAATGGACTTTGATTGAAGGCAAACCAAAATAATGTTCTTAAAAGTTTTACTCAGGACAGGACCAAGGTGGAGACCTATATTTCCACCCAATCCCATCGAAGCTCACAGGAAAAAAATCTGCTCGTCCCTTCATTCATCCCCAAACGAAGTGAAGATTTTTACCTGGGATGTGACAAGACTCAAAATTTCGGGTTCGATTGCCATTCCAAAAGGCAAGTGAACCTAGGGTTTCAAGCTATATAATTAAGTTGATATACTTTCATTTTTAGGTGAGTAGAAATAAATATATCAACTGTAGTGACAATCTGCACTCCTGACAATTTAATTGAAGATATAAATATGTCAACTATTCTTAACCACGATCCAAAAAGCAGCCAAACATGAGTACATAATTTCTTGTACATGCTGCTATCTATTATTGCGGATAGTCATAACACAATGATTTTTCTACATTACAGTACTTGTAGCATTAATTCAAATTAATATCCTCAAAGTACAGATCGATTACAGCTGCTGAGTAAAAAATTGCACAGAGAGGGGGTGGGGGGGAGGGACAAAAATGGACTGCTTGTTCTATTTTGCATACAGTAGTCATAATTAAACAAACATGAATGACATTAAAAACAAAATCGCGATTATTAAATATTCACCGTTTGTACATTTTGTTATTTCTAGGAATTGATGATGAGATTATTGGTTGAACTGATGGATAGAGAATGGAAACATTTTGTTTTGGGTGATATAACTGATAAGGACACTGAAAATAATATTATTAGACGCGCGACCATATAATTTGTTCAAGGGCCAGGTGTCTCTTGTTTGCGGAGGAAGCCAAAATAATAAGTAACCCTCAAATAATGACTATAGTTATAAAATTAATAAAGATTGCTGAACCACATATTTATACACCCTTCAATCTTTTAAAAACGTTTTTTTTCAAATATAAAAATAAAAATAATCACAAAAAGATGGCGCAATGATAGAGTTTGAGATCTCACGATACGAGTTTTTAAGTTTGACACTTTTCATATTCTCTTGTGATCACTATAGAACTATTTATTTAAATAATTCGTTTCTCTGATGTATGGAGTATGAGGGATCATGCATCTCCGGGTTTAGGGCGCGCTTACCAAATGTGATTAAGGTCTGGACTGGCTTTTCGATTATTAAAAAAACAATGAAAAATGCAAAAATCTCACTAAGAATCCATTTAATTTGAACCAAACAAAAAAGGAATTCATTTTTATGTTTAACATTTTTTTATTTTAAATTGTATAATTTATTTAAATTCTCGTGTTTAAAATGTTTGAAATAAATGAAAATTTCAAAAGAGGAAAGAGAGAAAGAGAGAAGAGTGAGTTATGCAGTAAAAATTGTGAAGTAAAGTCTGATTTTTTGCACATGAATTTAGGCTCTTTAAATTTTGAGATATAGTGGGAACCACTTTATTATCGAAATTTGTGTATAGTGCAGATTTTATTTCATCATTTTTTATTGCAAATGAGTTGATCTCGATGGATAAAGAGAAAGAGGGGGAGGGGGAGGAAAATTGAGTATTTTGGTTAATATAGTTTTTTTTACTTTTATTTTGTAGAATTCATTTTTAAATTATATTAATTTTGATAAAATTCGCAATAAAGCAACTCAATTTCATAATGAATTATATATTTTTTGTTCCAAACATGATAATTATAGAATTCAAAATAAATTATATAAAATATATAATTTGTTTGTTAAAAATATAATATAATATAGCGCACCGTAATTGACCAAAACTACATATAAACGTACATAAAATGTAGTAGTCTACGGTCTCCTATCACACTACCCTTATAAGACAAAATTTATTGATTGACTCAGGTTTAAATCCAACAATTTAGATTAGTTAGAAATTTCATTATTAATTTTAAAGAGTTTTATTGATAACATCAATATAAATTTAAAACTCAAAAATTAATATTACCAATAAAAATTTTAAAATTATCAATAAATTTTTTAATTGATTTAAATCATTGAATTGAAAACCGAACCAACAAAAAAAAATATCCTATATGTAAGATAATAACCATTCGTGACTAGCAAAAGCAAAGAATGCGTAAAGAAATGAGTTTTAATGGGACAAGCATAGCCAGATATCAGAATCTCAAAAGGCCAACAATATATATATATATATATATATATATATATATATAAAAGATATCAACGTCATCCCCATCCACTTTCTGGTAGACCCCGATCTTGCAACTTGTAATGAATAATTAAAATTCTATCTATGCAACTTTTTTCTTTACTCACTAAAATCTTTGAGGAAAAAAAAAGAAATTTGATGCAGTAGTTTTGATTATATTAGAAAGGGGGGCAGTGCTACATGGACCTGAATTTAAAATTTGGCACGTCGTGTCATTATTCAAAGTAATTTACTCTTACACATTCATATAATAACTTTTTATTTATAAAAAAAAATTATTGGACATGATGAATTAAATACTTAATTTTTCTATTCCACATGTCATAGTTGACACTATTAAGTCATTCAATTTTTACTAATTCAAACGTAATCAATTTCTTAGCAATTTTGAAAAAGATTATTCTGAATTTTTTTTTTTAAAAAATGAAGATTTTGATAAAACAATAAGTTAGCTTCTTGAAATTAAAAGCATAAGTATAATCTGACATTTTTTCAAACAAAAAAAAAACGATTATACAAACTCAAACATAATAATCAACTAATCCGTCATCTAAAAAACTACTAAATGATTGGGTAAACAAGTGATGAGTTGCTTAAGCGACTGAGCATATATATATATATATATATATATATATATATATATATATCTATATTTTTTTGTTACTTTAAATGACAAATCTCCAACTAAACAACATTTAAGTCCGTGCACCTAAGCATCCCTCTTCCTTAAGCAAACACACCTCAAGCCAGCACACATTTTCAAAAAAAAATTCTTGTAAATTGCATGAATTTAACTTTTAATATAAAATTAGGTATTTTAAAACAAAATTTAATTGAAACCAAAAAAAGTTTTTTTATTATTTATTTATTTTTAAAATAAAACTTATTTATTATTAGATGACTCATCTTTTGATTTATATATGATTGTTATCTTTCATCGATAATTAATTTAGTAATCGGAGGTACTGCCAAAGCTTTATATAATGCAATTTAGTCGCGCCAAGAAACTTGGAATTTGTCGTGGTTGCCTAAATTCAATGGAAGGGAGCGGTGGTGAAATCCGCGTCACTCTTTCTTTCCTTTCTATTGTTTAATATACCAAGTTGTACGTGCGGCCCACCGTTTTGTTTTATTTTATTTTTCATTCCACGTGTCAATTCATTATTTTTTGGGGGGAGGCTTTTATCCTCTGCAATTGGTGTTTTTGTTCTCCCAGGATCATCACTTGGCAAAAAGAGCAACACTTAATTTGTGATCAAAAGAATATAATAATACAACAAATCATTAATCATATTGACAATGGTTATACGGAAAAGTTGTGCTGCAACGGGTGGATAGATCAGGTCACCAGTGGCAAGTTGGTGGTAGCTGACGTGGTGGTGGGAACCAAATTGAAGTGGGGTGTGGCCCACCCCAAATGCGGCGAGACGCAGCATCGCAGAAAAGAAAAGCCATTTCATCTTTCTCTCCATTTTTTTTGGTTTTAAATTATCATTTCATTAATAGGATGTGGAACCCACCACTATACTACTATTTGTAGGTAACTCACCACTTCAAAAAAAGGAAGAAGGCGTGAGGATGATATGTAAAAATATTTATTTCGTTCGGGTTTGAATTATTAGATTAAATTAATTAAAAAAATTTATTCATAATATTAATATAAATATAATATTTAAAAATTAATATTATCAATAAAATTTTTAAAATTAACTATAAAATCTTTAATTTAATGGAGCAGAAAACAGCTTAAATCAAAGGACTCAGCAAAAAAAACAAAGCAAAATAAATGGCGGCCCAAGCCAACGCTGACATGGAGCCGTACTCTTTGCTCTCCCTTATTGGCTAAACGAGACGTAGAAAGTAGAAACTGCAAATTTCAATGCAAAATCCTCAAATTGATTATCTCTCTTTGAATTCTCAAAAGCCGCCTCTATCTCTTCCTGTACGCCGAAAGGTTCTAACTTGTACTACATCTAAGTCTAACGTGCTGTGCAATTAATGCCAAGAGGAACACCAAGTGGCCCAGCGCTACTGAAGGTTGTGGGGCTAATATTGGTGAATTACTACTTATCTATCTTCCCAACCTTCCTAGCTAACCTTAGACTTTTTCATACTCTGGGAATTACTAAATGGACAGTGTTTTGAGTTTTTGGTTTGTTTGCATTGATTCAGCCAAATGTGATGTTACTAATTCACTATTGATTTAATTGACCAAATGAGTCTAATGTTAGTTGTTTTTATGAGTTATACACAGTACCGTTTAACTTTACAATTGTTTCGATTTTAGAGTAAATACTTAGTTAAACCAAAAATTGTTCAACGTTTAATAAAATAATTATGAAAAGTGTAAACAGTTTATTTAACGTAAATTTAATTTTTTTTAAATTGATTTTTAACTTTTAATAAAAAAAAATTGTGTTTGACCTAATTCTATTTGTTAGAAACATAATTCGTACTATATATGATTTTACTAAAGCGATGTTACATATAAGTACACATTATCATCACTTAACTCGTATAAATATACTTGCAATATTATTACATTTTCTATTCAAAATAAAAAAAATAATTGATATGTAAATTTTATAAATAACTTATACATAAATGAAAATCAAACATTTTAAAATAAATTAAAAAATCGAACCTTTAGCCTTGTGTTCTCATGCTCATTTTCATAAATCCAATTCCAAACAGAAATTTATCAAGATATTGAAAATTGGGTACAAAAAATCAAATTTTGACTTTGAAGAACAAGAAAAAGATGGAAAATAATAGTAAAACAATTTCGAGAATGCCACGATGTTCAGTCAAATACACAAACAGTATGCCGTTTTACAAGTGGATCATGCATGCTTCAGGCTACAGATACGACAGGACACAAGACCTTGACCAACTAGAAAATTCTCAAAAAATTTGTATCATTCACCGTCAGTCCAGCCGAATTATCCAGCTAAGAAAGGAAAATAGAAACTACAGTAAATTTAAAGGAAGAAAATAATTTTGATTTATTCATGTCTTGCAGTCATTAACTAAAGCACGAAAACGAAGATTATGCTAGCTAGGGAAGAAAGAAAAAAAGAAAAGAAAGGATCACCGACAAAACAATCATATTCCTAGAGAGAAATCATGTAGTGACGATAATTTACAAAAACTCCCCGGATTTCATTTCCGGGAAAACTCTTCCCGAAAAAAGAAAAGGAAAAATACAAATAAGGGAAAATAAAATTAATAAGAAGAATATTACACCGTAATAAGTTCGTGGTGAATTTCATCAGACTCACATGAAAAAGAAAGAGAAACAATCATTTCTCTTTCTTCAACCAAACAGGTTCAGTAACTTTCTCTCTTCAACTCCTCCTCCGTGTCCGTACTGATCTACCAACCCACTGTCCCAACACGACGTCGTTACAGACTCCTCCGAATTCATCGACGGGGTACCTGGCCGCCGGGTCTCCGTCTTGTATGGCAACACTCTCACCGGAAAACTAGGCGTCAGACAGAGATTCAGATCGGACGACTGTGGTAGCGGCTTCTTCGATTCGTCAGATGATCGCTTGCGCTTCACCGGTGGTGACGCCGCCTTGGATCTGGAATTGGAGAATCGGCAGTTAGGGTTTTGGCTATTGGAATTATCTTGCAACCTCCACATGTTCGTACAGGTCTCGGAGGCCTCGTCGGAAGCATGCGACGGATCTCCTATTCCAACTCCGCCTCCTACGCCGGAGGATAAGAGCTCCGGAATCGGCCTCAACGTGCCGCCGCGTAAGACTGTCTCCACTGCTGCTTGGCATACGTGCCAGTTCCCCGTCCAGAGAAGCCCCACGGCTCCGTTCACTGGGTTCACCGTTCTCCCGCAGGCTTCGAATAGTAAAGATTGGAACAACGCTAAAAAAAAAAAACAAAACAAAAGAAAAAAATCAAAACGACGAAATTGAAAACGATTTTCTTTTTTTATTAAAAAAAAAGAAGAAAAAGAAATTAACCAGGACGCTGAGATTCAGGTACGGCAGAGATGAAGGACATGAGGCCAGCGCGGCCAAAAAACTTGGCTACGAAGACGGTAGCGTGGCCTTGAGCTTCCGGGCTCTCAATCCACTGCAGACAAGGGCGTAGAATACACGTCTCGCTGCATCCTTTGCGTAGAACTCGGCAACCGTTGCAACTCATCTCTCCAAACTTTTTGTTTGTGTACCCAAAAATCACATTCACATGAAAATGATGGCTTTTCAGGATTCTTGGTGAAGGAAGATACGATTGCTTTGAGAGCAAGAAACAGAGAGATTTATGTGAGAAATCTATAGAGATAAACAGAAAGAGAGAATGATAGAGAGAGAAGGACAATTAAGCTTGCAAGAGAAATGAGAGGGTGATATATAAATGCAAGAGGAGGGAGAGAGACAGAGAGAGAGAGGAGGAGTCAAGTTGGGTTTAACTAGAGTTGGGTTAGCTCGGTAGTGGGTGGGTGGGGTGTGTGTGTGAGAGAGTGGGTACTGTTGTGGTTTGGGGTAAGATTCCAAGGTCTTGGGCGCGAGCGGCTCCGTGTTTCCGCAGATGGTTGTCGCTCCACCGTTGGATTATTTTTTTTTCTTTTTTTTTATAATTGTGGATGTGGAATGTGGATATTGATGGGCTCTCACTTTCATGATTTTTGCTATGCTTTTTATAATTTATATGAAAAAAAAATTGCAAATTCAAAGAAATCTGACGGCAGAGGATAGTGCATTTTACAAAAAGAGGCTTGTAAACATACGAGTATTACCATGGTCCATGGTAGTATGCACATGTATAGAAAAGTATTCGCATCAGTTGTTAGTACTTGATAGGTTATTCTATTTGCTAGTGGGGAAAGATATGGTATTTTTAGTGACTAATCATTGACGGATTGGTGCGGAGATCAGGAAACACGACCATTGTTAGCGGTGCAGTTGATAAATTAAAAGCTATGATAATGTTATTATTTCATTTTTTATTTACATTTGAAGGGTTCAAATTCGAATCTTTTAGTATATAGAATAATCAAAAATAACAATTAGATAAAAAGCTAAGTTATAATTTTTTGAGTGGTTTGTGGTGTCTTTATAAAAGTATAATTTATTTTACATATATATTTATAGTAAATTTATATTTTTTATGATAAAATTTAAAAAAATTATCATAAAAAATATATATTTTATTATCTTAAATAGAATAAATATATTAAAAAAAAATTTCAAGTACACCATTATAAACAATGGGCATCTCCTACGTTAAAAGAGAAAAAATACCCCTATAAGAACTACTACAAGGCTGCGTTGTGGCATGAATATAGTATATATTAATCTGGTCATGATATGTATTGAGAGAGAAAAAGTAGCCCTTATAAGAACTACAAGGCTGCGTTTTAGCCTAGGGGCCATTTCCACATTAACCAGAAAAGGAAAGGATTGATTGAATTTTCTTTATTTTCTTTTTTCTTGTCATTAAATATTCTAAACGCTACTGTAACTTAAATTCAATGATGTAGACTAGTTAAAAATATTATTGATTGTACTTAAGAATTTAGTTGATAATATAAATTTTCGGGTTTCACACTTATATTGACTTTATCAATGAAAATTTTTAAGATTATCAGTGAAGTTTTTAATTGATCTACACCATTAGGTTTAAATCTGAGTCAATAAAAAAAAATTGCGAGAATATTGCACAAAATGTTGTGAGTCTGTTGGTTGTTAGTCTTTGTATTATGAAATTATATAGTAGTGATAAATTACTGAAGGAAAAAAAAGAGTTATGCACAGATATTTTTAAATAAGAGTGAAATTTGAATTTAAAATTTAGCTTCAAAAATAAATTTATCTTTCAGATTTTATCGTTGTGTTTATTTAATTTTCATTTTTCAATGAGTGTCAATTTACTTTTGTACTTTTTGTTTCAGCTATTGAACTTTCTGTCTAGATCCATCCATTAAAATTGATATAAAATAATGAGAATGGACGGCAGATAATGCATAAATTTGGATAGAATGTCCAATTAAATTGAAACCAAACGTTTAAAAATAAATTGACAGTTTAAAAAATCAATAGTTAAATAAACATGATAAATTAACACTTATTGCTTTTTTCTATTTTTTTTATTTTTTTTTTTGGGGGAAGCAGATTGAAAATGATGGGTTGCATAAGTTGCACTAACTTAGAAGGGGAGGATTAAAGACTACATTTTTGGTCAAATCACTAAAACTGTACTTTGCTTAGCTAGTTGGCATCTTCACGTTAATAACATTCTCACACACTTCTATCATGAAAGAATCCACAATTCTAACCAACCAATCATGCAATTAATTGCTTTGTATAATTGTATTGCCAAAACACCCTTCTTCACAACTTATGCAATCAATTAGAAAACACTTTTTTTAAAAAAAAAATTTGACAAAGGGAATTCGAATTTCTTATATAAAAACATTTAAAAGTAATCACTAAATCTTAAGGTTGGAATCTCAAAAAAAATTATTCTGCATATTTGAGTAACGAAACTAAAATAATAAACCATGCAATAAGTCATCAAGATTTCATGAATGCATTGTCATATATTACAAGGATTACTATTCATTTCAATTTGTGTCAAAAATAAAAAGTATCACTTTTGTTAAGATTGGGAATAATTCACATAACGGAAGATTGTACGAACATGAAATTGACTCAAAAGTTGAAACTCTTGAGTCTTAGACTCAAATCATGTATATAACCTACTCTTACGTTTTATTTCTTTCAGATATGGGATATATCTCACACGTGAATGTCCTAATAAATCATTCTACACATATGAGTTATATATCAAACTTTCTTTTGAAACTCTGATGCAACTTGTTAGATCACATGAACACGGATTTAATATATATAAATGAACAACAATACGATTAATCTTGCCAAATCAAGTAATTTTTTGGGTTCTAATCATAGCCTTATCTTCAAGTATTGTCTTTCCCCATTGGGATAAGCTTGCCACTCTAGAAAGGTGATAGAGATAAAAAAAATATATATATAGATTGCTCTTTTGTGTAATTTCATCGCTAAAAGTCATATCCAATGTCTGGTAGTAAATGGCAACTGTTTGAGCTTTCCATCTGATACTACCAAAATATGTCACCCCAACAGGAGGAGGACACGTGGATTATCTTGAGCCCTGAATTCAAAGAGACACGCGGACAGTTCAGGCCCAGACAGCTGGGCCTCCAGGTCATGACCGCCTTTCAGGCATCCACCTCCAGCTGGGCCTCCAGGTCATGACCGCCCTCAGGAATATCTTGGCTCCAGCTGGGCCTCCACGTCACCACCGCCCTCCGGATCATCATTACCAACCAAGTTGGGGCGTCAGACCGAAACGCCGTCTTACGCATAGACGGCTCTGGAATAAGCCAACAAGGCTAAAGCCCTACTGAACGGTTCTCAGCTTCCTAGCTGGGCCTCATAGGCATCATTACCCTACCCAGTTAGGGTATCCTGTCACAGCTGCCCCGACCCATCACCGCCTCCGGAACTCTATAAAAGGATTTGGTAAGCGGTCCAACAGGGCAAGGGCTTTTTCAGCTTTAAACACATACAACCTGAAACTTTTGCTAACTTAAGCATCGGAGCATCCTCGGAGGCACCCCCTCCGTCGACCCAATAGCAAATCTCTCTTTCCCTGTGCAGGTACTTATACAGAACATCCATCCAGCTCAGCAATACTCATTTTTTGGCATCAACAGATTGGCGCCGTCCGTGGGAAGCCACATCTCTCGCTGACAGTAACAGCGAAGAAGTCAAAAGAACTCATCTGTTAGCATGCCTCCAACAACACTCGCCAGAGATCTAGGCGCTCGCGCGCTACAGTCGGGAGACAGTTCTTCAGCCGAACCCGGCGTTCACCCGAATGAAGGCACGCTCCAGGCGCAATTCACAGAGCTTGCACACCTGGTGGCCGACCTGGCTGCCGAAGTTCGTAGGAGACCTCAGCAGACGCTGCCACTCCCATCGCTGGAACCAGGTCACGGTGTTTCCACTGATCGTCGCCCACCAGCGGATGTCTGCTCAGCGACCCACTCACCTTCCCCAGCTAAGTTCAGAGAGAGTCACGTGCCCAATAACAGCGAAGGGTTTGGCAAACGGATCGAGGACATAGAGGGACGCATCAATGAAGCGTTTAAAGAACGCGGCCACAGTATTAGCGATGATCTCGATGTACAGGACCCACCTTTCATAAAAGAAGTCCTTGACGCCCCTCTCCCCCAAAATTTTCGTATGCCACAAATCAAACTTTATGATGGATCCACAGATCCCTTAGATCACCTTCAGCACTACCGAACCACAATGACCCTCCATAGACATTCGGACCCTATAATGTGCAGAGCGTTTCCATTAACCCTAGAAAAAGCGGCTGGGACGTGGTATTCTCGTTTGAAACCGGGGGGTATTCGCACCTTCAAAGACCTAAGTTATGCCTTCGCCTCACATTTCATCAGCAGTAAAGGACCCAAGAAAACTTCGGAGTCTCTGTTTAACATTGTCCAGTCGAAAGGAGAGAAGCTTCGCGCCTATATTTCCAGATTCAACACTGCAGCCTAGGAGATTCCAAACCTTGATCCCAATGTTCAGCTCCTGGCATTCAAAAATGGATTAAGATCCGGATTCTTCAGCTCAAAACTCATCAGACGTCCGCCTACGGACATGAATGAGGTCTTGGCCCGAGCCGAAAAATACATGCTAGCAGAAGATGATCAAGCATTCCGAAGAGAACGCGAAGGAGATACGAAAAAGAGGAAGAGAGGCCCCACTAGTCCCAGCCTTGAACCCTCTAAGCGGCCGTTCCGCGAGGAGAAACCCAGAACCCTCAGGCCTTTCGAGGATAGGTCCCGAACTCTTGCAACCTATGGAACCAGAGCCAGAACTCCGAGGCAAATCCATGGCTATGCACCACTGAATGCCTCCAGAACCAACATTCTGATGCAGATTCATGATAGGGACCTCTTGCAATGGCCTCCAAGGCCGCCAAACCTCAACCCGGATCGCAATACTTGGTGCAGGTTTCACAAAAACTTCGGCCATGATACGGAAGAATGTAAGGCCTTAAAAAATCAGATCGAGGCCCTCATCAATAGAGGGTATCTAAAAGAATATGTCAGGCCACGACAAGAGAAATATGATGAACGATCGCGAAGAGGCCCTGAACGTTCTTATGAATGAAACAGACCTGCAAGGACAGCCCAGAAGAGCCCGAGGCCAAGTTATAGAGAGCCCAGCCAGAAAAAACCGGAGGTCCCCGTGGCGAAGATTATCAAAACCATTTACGGTGGGCTCGTTGCTGGAGGGGGATCCCGTGCTCGCAGTAGGTCTTATGCTAGGTCAATAGCCTATGTTGCTGGATCTCAGAAAAAACCTAGGACCGGAGAGATTATTTCTTTTTCGGACGAAGACTTGGAAGGAGTGCAGATCCCACACGACGATGCTGTCGTAATTTCACTCCTTGTGGCTAACCATGAGATAAGACGAGTCCTAGTCGACAACGGGAGCTCGGCCGACATCCTCTTTTATGATGCCTTTCACCAAATGCAGTTAGGCGATGCACATCTGGAGCTGGTTTCCACCCCACTCTATGGCTTCTCAGGGGGACCGGTCTTTACAGAAGGCAGTATAACTCTCCCGGTAACTGCGGGAACGGCACCTCAAACAACAACAGTACAATCCACTTTGTTAATCGTCCGACAACCCTCTTCCTACAATATGATACTCGGACGACCCACACTGAATAAACTCCGAGCTGTTGTCTCTACCTATCATCTCAAAATCAAATTCCCCACGACAGACGGAGTAGGCGAGATCAAAGGAGATCAACAAACCGCCAGATCCTGTTATCTCAGTGCAATAAAAGGTAAAAAGACGGAAGCCCTACCACTCGAATTGGATGACCTTAGGGATGAAGCAAGCAACCTACGAGGTAGGCCCGGAGAAGATGTACTCACAATCCCCCTTGGCGAAGATAGCACCAAAACTGTGCAAATTGGTTCCAACCTGTCCAGCTCTTCCCAAGAATCTTTATTAGCCCTTCTCCGGGCAAACCAAGATCTATTCGCCTGGACTGCTGCAGATATGCCAGGAATCAGCCCTGACGTCATTGTACATCGCCTGAGTGTCGACCCGACCCACAAATCGGTTATTCAGAAGAAAAGGTCGTTTGCTTCCGAGCGACAGGCAGTCGTTCGGACAGAAGTTGAGAAATTACGTTCGGCTGACTTCATCCGAGAGGTGAGCTATCCGGATTGGGTATCTAACGTTGTAATGGTAAAAAAGGCCAATGGCAAATGGCGAATCTGTATAGACTTTTCTGATCTAAATAAAGCCTGTCCAAAAGACAGTTTTCCTTTGCCTCGGATTGATCAACTCGTGGACGCAACATCCGGCCATGAGCTGATAACATTCATGGATGCTTACTCCGGGTATAATCAAATCCTCATGCACCCGCCCGACCAAGAAAAGACAGCATTTATCACAGAACAAGGCCTCTATTGTTATAGGGTCATGCCATTCGGTTTGAAAAATGCCGGGACCACTTATCAGAGGTTAGTATGCTGGTTAAAAGCGTCGAGGCAAAAACCCACGAAGCTGATCTCCAAGAAGCTTTTACTATCCTTCGTCATTATCATATGAAATTGAATCCTACAAAGTGTGCCTTTGGAGTTACTGGGGGGAAGTTCCTCGGCTTCTTAGTCACCCATAGGGGCATCGAAGCCAACCCAGAAAAGATTGACGCCATTCTTCGTATGAGTCCGCCTCGGACCGTGAAAGAAGTCCAGCGACTTACTGGAAAAATCGCGGCCCTCAGCCGGTTTATGTCAAAGTCAGCAGAGAAGTGCCTGCCCTTTTTTAAAGCCATTCGTCGGACGCAGAACTTCGTGTGGAATGAAGCTTGCCAAGAAGCATTCAGGACGTTGAAAATATATTTGGGGACACCACCCGTGCTTACCAAACCAGTGGTCGGAGAAGAACTTTTTTTGTATCTTTCGACTGGGCCCGAAGTGGTAGCCTCCGTGTTAATACGAGAAGAAGAGGGCGTGCAGAAGCCGGTGTATTATGTCAGCAAAGTACTCCATGATGCTGAGACAAGATATTCCCCGGCAGAAAAAATAGCGTATGCTCTGTTAACTTCGGCCCGGAAGCTTCGACCTTATTTTCAAGCCCATACCATCACTGTCCTCACCAACCAGCCTCTTCGACAAATACTTCACAAGCCAGACGTTTCTGGTAGAATGGTTAAATGGTCGATAGAGCTGGGAGAGTTCGACATCCGTTATCGGCCTCGGACTGCTATCAAAGCACAAGCCCTAGCTGATTTTGTCATGGAAACTACTTTACCGGAGGAAGACTCTCCACAGGATGTTAGTCAATCGAATTCCTTTCTGCATTGGACTCTTCATGTGGATGGGTCCTCTACTGACTCTGGAAGTGGAGCCGGGCTCATTCTAAGCGGTCCTGACAACTTTTCCATTGAATACGCCCTGAGATTTAAGTTTCCAGCGTCAAACAACGAAGCCGAGTATGAGGCTCTACTCGCCGGCATGAAATTGGCCAAGGTAATATCTGTACAAAACTTACATGTATATAGCGATTCCCAACTGGTGGTGAACCAGGTGAACGGCGAATTCGAGGCCCGAGGAGAAAAAATCGCTCGCTACCTAGCAGCAGCAAAGGCATTAGCCGGGCAGTTTGATGTCTTTTCTCTAAACCAGATTCCCCGGGCAGAAAATGCAAAGGCCGACTCATTGGCCCGACTTGCTTCGTCTCGCCAGCTTGAGTCCAGACGAGCAGTTTACCTCGAAACCCTAGCCGTGCCGAGTATCGACGAAATAATGGTCTTACCCGTGGTTGGTGAGAGAACATGGATGAGTCCTATCCTGGAATATCTACGTGACGGTATTCTTCCCGATGATAAGGGCGAAGCCCGAAAGATTGTGTCTCGAGCCGCCCGTTACGCTATTCTGGATGATCACCTGTATAAGCGGGGGTTGACAACGCCCTTCTTAAAGTGTCTTGATCCGACCGAAGCTAACTACGCCCTTCGAGAAGTCCACGAAGGTATATGTGGAAATCACCTCGGAGGACGTGCCTTAGCATTCAAAATCCTCCGTCAAGGATACTATTGGCCGAAGATGAGGGAAGAAGCCATGGAGTTGGTGACCAAATGCCAAAGCTGTCAACGGTATGCCCTTGTGCCACGACAACCAGCGAACCTTTTGACACCAATTGTCAGTCCACTTCCTTTCGCTATGTGGGGAATGGACCTTCTCGGGCCCTTTCCCGGAGCAACCGGCCAGCGAAGATACCTCATAGTTGCCATAGATTATTTTACAAAATGGGTAGAAGCCGAACCCTTGGCCAGCATCACGGACTTCCAAGCCCGAGCTTTCGTATGGAAATCAATCGTGTGTCGGTTTGGAGTACCACAAGTATTAGTAACAGACAACGGCAAACAGTTTGACAGCGTTCGGTTCAAAGCATTTTGCGATGAATTACACATTGACCATCGTTTCTCTTCGGTTGGATATCCGCAAGCAAATGGACAAGCCGAAGTTACCAACCGAACGATCTTGCAAGGCATTAAAAGGCGAATAGACCAAGCAGAGAAGCAGTGGGCAGACCATTTGCCCAACATACTTTGGGCATATCGAACCACGACTCGAGCACCTACCGGGGAAACCCCTTTCTTCATGACTTATGGGTCCGAGGCAGTCATCCCCTTGGAAATAGGAATACCTTCCTTACGAGTTCAGAATTTCGAAGAACGAAGCAATGAGGAAGCCCTTCGCGCGAACGCTGATCTTTTAGACGAAGCCCGAGACAAAGCCCAAATTCGACTGGTAACTTCGGCTTCCGGAACTCTATAAAAGGATTTGGTAAGCGGTCCAACAGGGCAAGGGCTTTTTCAGCTTTAAACACATACAATCTGAAACTTTTGCTAACTTAAGCATCGGAGCATCCTCGGAGGCATCCCCTCCGTCGACCCAATAGCAAATCTCCCTTTCCCTGTGCAGGTACTTATACAGAACATCCATCCAGCTCAGCAATACTCATTTTTTGGCATCAACACCATCAATTTCTACACAGTAACACTTTTAAAGCTGCATTAACATTCTTGAGCTAACACACCACCATGCATGGCGGAGTCAGGACAGAACAGAGAGGATTTGGACAAAGCTAACACATATATCAATCAAGTCATCATCAAATCGTTG
Organism: Bretschneidera sinensis; assembly: GCA_023935145.1. Lineage (NCBI taxonomy): Eukaryota > Viridiplantae > Streptophyta > Magnoliopsida > Brassicales > Akaniaceae > Bretschneidera > Bretschneidera sinensis. Next base: position 3,566,683 of record CM043703.1, on the reverse strand, counting down.
CCATATCATAAGTCTGCAAAAAGAATTTTTTAGAAATTGTCATCCAGTTAAATAGGAGTAATGGGCAAGCAATGAAATTCAAGGGAAAAATTCAGCATGAAAAGAATTTTTTTGCTGGGACTTCATAAGAAAATTCCAGCAAAAAAACATATTCGATAAGGATGAAGTTGGACGTAACGTACATAAAAATAGTGAATCAATGAAATTACGGAAAGAGAAAAAAAAATTTATTCTCGAAATTTTATGATTAGATTAATTTGACTTTAAGTTTTTAGAGTTTTAATTTACCTATGAATTTTATTTTTCACGTCAATTGGACTTTCCATGCAATCCAATTTGACCGTAAATAGGCATGTGTGAAAGACATGTCAGATGTCTCAAATAAGAGCAAATTGGCTTGAAAAATAAGGACCTGACATGTCTTTCACTTGTTTCTTGAATGTCTAATTGAATGGAAGACCCAATTGACCTAAAAAAAATAAAACTCAAAGAGAAATTGACACTCTAAAAAATTTAAGTCAAATTAATCCAATAATAAAATCTCGAGAATAAATTTATTTTTTTCCCTTACATTAAATAGACGTGAAATGGAAGATTTATTTTAAATCCCTCAGTATTATTAATGGAGTTTCAAAAAATTATCAATGAAATTATAAAAAATTACCAATAAAATTTCAAGACAAAAAATATACATTCCTGTTAGATGTTTGTTAGGGATGGTACATACTTCACGAATCCAGATCTGTAGAAATCCCGACGACTACGAAGATCCTGTACATGTTTTGCGTCTGTTTGTGTTTGGACCCATGAATAGCCGTGGTTTTATTACAAGACGGAAACGTCTTAAGTTGCTTATAAATACTCTCTATGTACTGAACGCACATTGTAACGAGAGATTTGTGAGGTTGATAATAATGAAACTTTTGACATGATATAGTCTTATTTTGAAGTAAACGTGGGTATATTATGTTTTATTTTCTTTCTGTTTATAATTCGTCTGATTGAAATATCTCGAATCATTCAATGTTATCATATGTATGTATTAATGTTTATTGAATAAGGGCACCATTGTTCCAACGGAATGGGATTTTACAAACCATGTTATGAATTACATTTACAAATAAAGAAAATTGACACAATATTATCAAAAATTATTATCACAACATCTGCCTAATAAAATTTCGTAAATTCAATTAATTTTTTTTTTGATTTAATGGTTATCTCTGAATTATTCAATAAGATAAAAAATATATATATATTTAGTAAATTCCACTTTGTGTGAATATAGTTATAATTTGAAGAAATTAGATTAAACTTGGAACTCCCACGTCATCAAGAGTACTATGCATTGGGAATAAATTACGCGGCTCGTGATGTTGTGATGGCGTAGTGCATAAACTATGCGGCGCGTGATGTTATGATGGCGATGGGAAACGATGTCGTTGTCTTGGCAAACGTGGCATCCTTATCCAATCCTTGTCATCTTCCCACTTGCAAGTTACTACCAAATAGTCTTTGCACAGGACAAACCTGTAGAGGAGGAACACCGATTTATTATTTCATTTTGATGTATTGTGTTTTTTTAGTGGACACATAAAAAATATGATAATGATAATTAAAAAAAAGAGAATATTAGACAAATTGACCTTACTCATTGCTCCTCATCCATGGGGATGGGGAGTCATTTTCTTATGAATCATGAAATTATAATCTCTTTTTTGAATATTGGTTATCTTTTGCGACTTTTCTTTCTAATTAGATGTGACCCCAGGAGGAAATTGCTTATCCTCGGACATGTAATTTTATAATTATTTACTTGTAAATAATTACTTATTTACCTGTCAATATATTATTTTATATGGTTATAGTTTAGAAATTTCTTTTTTGATATATGTAAATATATATCAAAAAAATATTTAATGAATATGTTTTGATAAATTTTAATTTACGATTTAGGTTCTAATTTTTCATATAAATTTTTATAAATTTTAATGAAATTTGTGTAATTGATTTATTATATGATTCTTTTAATATATATTAAAGTTTAATATCATATTTTATTTTTAAAAATAATATTTAAAAAAATTTCACGAACTTCATGTCTGACCCTTTGAAGGGAGATACACCCCACCCCACCCCACTGTTGACTATTAGATCAAATCAAACCCCCCTATCCCCTTTAGCCCTTTAAAGGGGGATATCTGGATGGGTGCATCTATGTAGTTGAGAATGTTGACTATTAGATCAAATCAAACTCGTTGAAAGAAAAGCTAAAAAATTGAAGGGCTAGAATCATATTGCTGAGAATTTATAAACAAGCTAGAAAAATTAACTTTCCATACGTACCTAATCGATCAACAGGCTTGTGCAATTGGAACGATTGAATAGTGCCAATAAATAAGCATTAGTTGTGGCTTTGTTAGGTGGTCCTTTATGATATATATATATATATATATAATTTCAATGTCATGTAACTCGTTTGTCTTAATTTTAAACTATTAATAAAGAATTGGTTACAACATAAAATAAAATAAAAAATTTAAATTAATTATTTATATTTTAACATCAAAAGATAAAAAATTGAACCGAATATTAAAATAAAAAAAAGACTTCAAGACTCAATCTTGACTTGAAATTCTAATGCCATAATAAGAAATAATCAAGTTATCAATTATCTCGTGAGCTTAAGTTGATTAAAAATATCTAATTAATTATTTATATTTTAATAAAAGAAAATGTGAGAAAAATAAAAGAGATGATGGAAAAAAAATATTTTTTATTATATAATTGACAAGGATGATAAAAAAAAAGTGAGAAAAAAACAAGAAAAAAATAATTTAATTTTCATCTTTTAATCATTTAAATTTGAAAAAATAAATTAAATTTTTCTTTGATACAATATAAAAATACTTTTCGCTCATTTATCTTCTCTCCCTATTTTTTTCTTACCTTTTTCTCTTTATCTTAGAGCTAATAATAGATAAGTGATGGTACATCTTAGTGATGGAACCATCCTCCATACAGAAACATATTACATCAGCTAATTGACATGAACATTTAAAAATCCTATCTTTGCTGAGATTGGACTCTTGAGCCTAAATCTAAATGATCACAAAGGATGCTATCATTTCATTTGCTTCCAAGACACATATAGAGCAGTGTCCTAATGAAAGTGGTAACAAGCCCCTATCGAACAGCTGTTGGACTTATGAGTCGGGACCATCCTCCTTATAAATCAGAAGAGAGACATTTTCTCTATAAGAACAAAAGCAAGCCCTCAAATCATCTAGCAAATGCGGGCAATATCTCAAAGATTCCGATCTGTGTGGGGTCATCAAAAATGCAATTCGAAGCCTATTTCCGCTCCAAAACGCTGAGGATAGGGTACCCCAGGTCCAATTCTTGGGTTAATTTAAATCACATGATTACCCTGAAATTTACAAATCAGACGGCACCTTAATTAGTATAGTACTGTAAGATATTTGGACGATTACTATCGAATGTACGATGTTTAAGTCATATAATCTAGCACCACTCAAACTAACTTTGACGATAAGATAAAGTTAGTTCCACTAATAAGTACAGGCATTATTCCTTCATGAATGAATGGCTCACTTTTGTTATTACCAGAGCATAAGCTTTAAGGATAGGCTTAGCATTTAGCAGACAATGTAGTCTTTTACCCCTCCAATCACACTATTGTTTTCTTCTAATAACCATCCAAGAAAAAATTTGTCCAAATCAATTCTTAGTGGTCCATCCACCAAAAAAAAATCAATCAGAACTTGCGGGGTGCCAGTCATTGCTGTCAAATCTCCATTTGAAAAAGAAGGTTGAAGGACTTGAGCAACAATGAACCAGGGTTTTCTCCCTTCTAACATACTTAACCTTCCTTTCAAGTGAACCAGGGTAGGAGCTTTGAACAGATCCATGGCTCAATACGGTCCACGACTGTTAGTACCAATAGACCTGAAGAAGAAGCCCTGGGAACAGAAGCATCCCTTACATAACCGCTGGCACCACGAGATACCACCAGTTGCAGAAGCTAAAGTTGGAGAGGTTTTCAGAATTGAAATGGTGGATTTCAGCGGGGGTAGAATTACACAAAACTACTCTGCTGACGACATCAAACATGCTGATCCCTCTATTGTGAGCTCTATTTTTCCCTCTTTTTCAGCTTCTGCAGCTTATCGAACTTCCTGCTTTTTAACTACAACACTTAATCAATAAGAACCGAGCTGATACCAAGATTAGTTTCTAACTAGTTCAAGATAGGAGCTCCATAATTATGGTGACTATGCAACCAAAGTTAACTACGACATATATGATCAAACACTAAAGTCACAGTACCATGGATGTTTTCTGCTAGTTTCTAGTTCTACAGGAATAACTTCTTTGTAGTTTCGCTTTTTCAAGTTCTTTAAAATGCATCACTTCCCTGGGAAGCACCAACTTTGGTTTCCAACTGTAGTCCAAGGTAGGAGTTACAATAAAATCACGGAAGACCAAACAATGATGAGAACTGTTGGGTGTACAGATTCATCCTGTAAAAAAATTCTAGAACGCAATCAAAGATAGCAAACAAAGACACAAGATCAGTGACTTCGTCCCAGCTCTGGAATAGAATATCATAAATCAAAACGATTTCACAAGTTAATCTAATCTTTCATCTACCATGCATTTTCCAACCCAAATTCAACATCTTCTACAGTATTTTACATCCTAATAGAGGTGACTTCACTGTTAATTGCAACTAGAGCCTGTTTGCTATCACCACTTTCACTTTGTTGGAGATGCTGGCTTGTCATCATAAGCAATGAGAAAGCGAAATTTTGATACCTTTTTGTCCTCTACTGAAAGATAGCTGGCGACCATTAGAAAAAATTGTCACTCCTATTTGTCAAGTACTTATTGTATGGAAGTCAACCTCCTTTCTCCAATGGTTACCACTTGGTTAGACTAGAAAGGATACACCAACAACCATCCCTATGATCTTTGCATCTCCACTAGTTCATCCATGGCTCCCCCAACTCCAAGACTAGTGGTGTCAATAGACTTGAAGAAGAAGCCATGGGAGCAAAAGTTGCCTCTTCACAATCGATGGCACCCTCAAATACCCTCAGTTGACGATGTTAAAGTTGGTGAGGTCTTTCGGGTAGAGATGGTAGACTGGACAGGAGGTGCCATCAACGATGATGATTCTGCAACTGATATAAAACATATAGACCTCTCTACTGTAAGTATTAACTGCATCTACTAAAGAGACTTCCTGATTAGCAGGGAAAGGGATAAGAAGAAACTAGAGCAAAATCCTATCTCTATTTCACCTCATGTAACTACTCTAAATAACTTTTTTAATTTCTATGTAACAGATTAAATGAAAATATCTTTATAATAATATAACATAAGAGAGAAATCCTGAACTACAAGCAGAACTGAGGTTTAATAATTAACGTTCTCAGGCGACACAGGTTATTTATACTACTAACTATGAACAGGATCATTTTGGGAAATGTTAACAATGGTAAGTTTGGTGAATGTACAGGTCCATTACCTCAGTGGACCGATCAGAGTTCTGGACCAGGAAGGGATTCCAGCCAAGCCAGGTGATCTTCTTGTAGTTGAAATATGTAACTTGGGTCCTCTCCCAGGAGATGAATGGGGATACACAGCAACATTTGACAGAGAAAATGGGGGTGGTTTCTTGACTGACCATTTCCCTTGCGCAGCCAAAGCGATTTGGTACTTTGAAGGAATTTATGCGTACTCTCCTCAAATACCTGGTGAGCTTTTCTTCACCAGTTATTCTTGTAAAAGATTCTTAAACGTTATCCACAAATTTCTCCATAAAGAAAAATTGAATAGTAGTAGTGATATACCTTACTCTGCTCACATACCTCTATATGCATAGCAGGGGTACGATTCCCAGGTTTAACTCACCCTGGCGTTATCGGAACTGCACCATCAATTGAACTTCTGACTATATGGAATGAGAGGGAAAGGGAACTAGAAGAACGTGGACCCCAGTGTCTAAAACTATGTGAGGTTCTGCATCAGCGACCACTGGCAAACCTACCATCAAGCAAAGGTTGCCTTCTAGGAAAGGTGAGTAACGCTTATACTCATAGAAGTAAGTCAAAGCCAACGTTAAGCTTTCCAATTCACATGGAATCATCTAACTCATAGTTTAGCTTCATAATAACACTAGAGTTTCTACAAATTTCATTGCCCAGTGTCTGAAGATAGTTCTCCTCTAACTAGAATACTAGTTAAGTTTTTTGCAAATATTGCTACCATGCATAATATACAAATTGCCAACGGTAAGAGTTGGAACTCAACTATAATCCCAGAACTCTGAAATAACTCTGATATGAAATGGTCATTTGTAGATCCAAGAGGACACACCTGAATGGGACAAGATTGCTAGGGAGGCTGCAAGGACTATTCCAGGAAGAGAAAATGGAGGAAATTGCGACATCAAAAATCTCAGCAGAGGTTCAAAAATATACCTCCCAGTATTTGTAGAAGGAGCAAATCTTAGTACAGGTGACATGCACTTTTCTCAGGGTGATGGTGAAGTCTCATTCTGCGGAGGAATCGAGATGAGTGGCTTTCTAGAACTCAAGTACATATCATATCTCATTTTTTGGCATTACTATACTTATGTCAAAAACTATACCCAGACAAAAAATTCAAGATGGTTTTAAAAATAAATTCATATTTTATATATATTAGACTGAAAAATAATTATTTAATGATCATTCCACAAAATATCCAAGTTTACCTTAGTAAATTGGTGATAATTTCACAAGAGGATTATGAAACTCCAAAAGATTATCAGTCATTCATGACTTACTTCGACAAGTACCATATAAAATCCTCAACTCAGACATACAGAGCATAATGGATAGGAACAGAAGCTTGAAGGCTTTGAAGGACATATCACTGTCAGAAAACTCAAAGAAAATAACTAGGATAATTCAGGTAGTGACTCAAAACACATGAATGGGAAGTACTAGTGAGAGGCTCATGCACAACAAAGTGAGACATAAGTAGTTGTAAAGTAGGGCAAGACCAGTCAGGACAGCAATTCTTACTGAGGAGACAATCATTACAAATGGAACTATAACAATGTGCTAGTCTACACATGAAGAAGCATAATAGTAGATGTTTGATTCAGAATTTTGATTGCCGACAAATATATTTATCCTAATCCAGACCAGCAATAGATCATCCAGATAATTTCAGGGCAGGGCTTTCTTCCTAATACTAATTCATACAAGGAGGGAAATCCTATGAGCTGATATCTTTCCTCCTAATAACTCGTCATTATAATCCTGTATACATTTGGTATCAGAGCCATGTCCACATTTTCCTGATATTCTGTTCATATTCTTGCTTTGTTATTATCGCTTTTTAGCTTCTCATTCTACTATGTCTGAGTTTTGGTAAGGCCGTTGGTCAACCCTTTGTTAGCTGTTGGTCAGCCCGATGTTAGGGTAGTTCCAGTAAGTGGTCCCGACAGGAACTATTCTGTGTAGAATTTCTGGCTATTTAGCCTTAATATCAAGTCTTTTATATGAATAGATTATTTCGAAGACGTCGGCAGGGTGATGAGTCATCATCTGTGTCCGGCTCAAATGCTTCATCACCTCCTAGATTTGATGATCAATCTGACGATCATAATCTTCAAAACCCTAATCATGCTATTAATAGTCAAGAAATTAATATTGCTAAGATTGAGCAAGATCTGCTCAATTGGCATATTCCAAGTCAAAAAATAAATAGGATTTATCAAATTGGAACTTTTGATTTTAAATCTGATTATTCTATCAAAACAACTTAACAAACTTATAGTATTAATCGAGAAAATGAAAGTGTTAAATTACTTTCATTACTCTCAATTCAAAAGCACAAACAAGAAGGTTTTAGATATTTACATCTAGGACTTGTTCAAATTGCCATTAAACTCTTACATTGTTTAGGAATTGATACACCTATATTAATGATCCTAAGGGATGCTAGGCATCTTAATTTCTCAAATTCTTTATTATCTTTAGTAGAATCAAATCTTCATAATGGTCCTATCTATTTTAACTGTTATCCAAACTTTTCTATAGACCTTTATAACCCTCATTTAATTGATACTTTAACTCTAGATATTCAATTAAAAGGGTTAGATATTAAAACAGGTACTCGTAACTTGAATTTAATATATAAGGTCTATTATAAAGTTATGACAACTAAAATTAATCCAAAAGCCTTACTTCAAACCAAACCTGGTGAGACTTTACTATTAGAAGCCAATATTTTCCATGCAAATACTATTACACCTAAATTATTAAAATGAAATCAAATCACGATCCCTGATCATTGGAAATTTGAGGCTCTATGTCTACCCAAAGCCATCGCTAACTCCAGTGTATCTCAAATAGATGAGCATAGAGATGATAATATTGTAATCAGGTTTACACCTAATGATTCTTCATCATCACTCTCAAGAGTCTCTAGCTCTAGAAGAATTCAAACACCTTTATATGAAGATTCCCAAATTATACCCCCTCGGTATAGTTTTGATATTTCATCCAGAAATTCAAATAAAAACTTATTAGGAGTCAACTTTGACTCCACCATCCCTAAAGGATTTTATGATACAGAATCTTTTAAATCAACCTTAGAACAATATCAATCTCAAACAGGAAAACCCTCAAAAAAGAATGAAAGAGAACATTCCCCAACCCGATCTGATATGAATCATGAACTTAATGTTATCATGAATTCTAATTATACTGTAGATAAGATCAAATTAAAAAATGATTTTTTATCCATAGACAATAAAGCCAAATCTGATTGGTTCATGGCAACCTTTTCCGAAAATGAACAAGCTCAAATCAGAGAAGAATGGTATTCAACAATGAATGAAATACAAAGTGATATATATTTCTTTGATTTATTTGAAATGTATACATTCAATAATAAAATATTTAATCCATTTGCGGTCAATCATCCTGATTTACATAAAGTCAAAGAAATAGACGTGATTACACAACTTGATAAGTTGTGGACCACAGCCACCAACCAAACTTTATCTTCCATACACCCCCCCTTTGCAAAAGTTAAATCTCAAATTACCCCATTATACTACAACCATTATTGCATCACCTTTCAAACAAGCCATCACTACTGATAGACCTGATCGTAATGCCCAGTATAGTGATATTCAAAATATCTATACCCAAAACAATTTTACCAATCAAAATCTTCACACTATTTCTCAACACCTTACCTCCATTGCCATTACTGTCGATTCAATAGATAGTAAGATAACTTCCCTTAACAATAAGACCCCTACTCCTCTTCAAAAAAACCCTGGGAAAGAATACCCACCTATTATACAAAAACCTGTCCCTCATTTATCTCAGCCTATTTTTACACCTATCCATATTGAAAAAAGAATTTAATCAAATTAGATAACTCTGATGAAATCCTAAATTCAATAAATAATAGATTAAAAGACCTATCTCTCAATACTGAAGGACCTTCAAACATTAATGTCATAGACCAAGATATAATTAGTGAAATTAGGGAGTCTGATGAAATTAATAAAATCTATAGACGAAATAATAAGCACCATTACCAATAACTAGAAATTATTACCCTAGGCCAACTCCTCCAAATTTACAATATGAAGATAGATATTATGCCATTCAAACTAGATATGATGATGAATCCATATATGAATGGAATATAGATGGAGCCAGTGAGCATCATATTCTCAACACACTCCAAGAAATGACCATGGCAGCCACGGCCTACAGAACACGTGGTGATAATACTGACAAAAAGGTAACCATTGCTATAATTGCTGGGTTCACTGGGACCCTCAAAGGATGGTGGGATAATTATCTCACTAACCAAAATCGCAATGAAGTTCTAAACGCAACAATAGAAATACCAACCACCCAAGCAGTTCAAAATAATCAAACTGGTGAAACAATAATTACCATTGTACACGTAAAACAAGAAAACTCTTTTGAAACTCTTATATATGCCATTACCAAACATTTTATAGGAGATCCTGACAAATTTGCTGTAAGATCATCTGAAATACTTATCAATCTAACATGCCCTACTATGTAGATGGTATAAAGATGTATTCCTTGCTAAGGTATATACTAGAAAAGACAGCAATAATGCATATTGGAAAGAAAAGTTTATTTCTGGACTTCTAAAATTATTTGCTAAAAAAGTTAGAAAAAGAATTAGAGACGTTAATAATGGATCTGTCCCTTATGATAATCTCTCCTATGGTGAGATCATAGGCTATATCAATTATGAAGGTTTAGTCATTTGCAATTATCTCAAACTAAAATAAAAAATGAAATCTGAACTCCATCAGAGCAGAAAAGAATTGGGTTCATTTTGTAGCCAATATGGCTATGAGACCATTAGGGCCCCATCTGCTGAAAAGAAAAAGAAAACCAAATATTTCATAAAACAAAGATACAGGAGGCCCAACAAATTTACTTCAAATACTACTCATAAAACCCAAAAGCCCAAATTTAAGAAAACCGAAAAACCTCAAACTTCCCAAACATCCTCAAAAGCCTGTTTCAAATGCGGACAACTTGGACATTGGGCCAAGAATTGTAAAGTTAAACAAAAAATTAATGAATTATAAATAGATGAAACACTAAAACAACAATTAACCAAGGTTATGATAAATGAATCTCAATCTGAAGAAGAATATTCTTCTTATGATAAGAAAGAACTCGCATTTATACTATTTAAGAAAGTACAGACTCAGATGATTCCATTGACTCTCAGTGCAATTGTGAAGATGGACTCTGTTTCTGTAAATCTATTAACATGATAACTTCACAAAAGGAATTCCTCTTAGAGATCATTGATAAAATAGATGACCTTATAATCAAAAAGGTTTATCTGATAAAACTAAGAGATATCATTTGTGAAGAGAAAAAGGTTAGAACCCCACTTGAACCTTATAATCTTGAAAAAATTTTAGAAAAACATTTTCAAAAACCCAAAATAGCTACTACTCAAAACTTACAAATGGAAATTAATACCATAAAGGAACAAATTAAAAACATCCAAAAAGATACTATTGATTTAAAAGCAAAAATGATTAATCTAGAAGTAAATAATCTCAAAGAATCAATTTCATCACATATTAACAAAGAAGTTCCCATTCTTAAAACCCCTAATCTTATCAATCTTAATAACATAGAAGATGAGCCAAAAGATAGCTTTGTTAATCTAATAAAGAGAATTAATTACCAGAAATGGTATATTAAGATTTCTATTGTTATTAACCAAGAATATCACATTGATACCACAGCTTTAGTAGATTCTGGTGCTGATCAGAATTGTATTAAAGAAGGTCTAATACCCACCAAGTACTATGAAAAAACTACAGAAAGGTTTACACAGCTAGTGGGTCAAAATTAAATGTTGAATATAAAATTACAAATTCACATGTATGTAATGATGGTTATTGTTTAAAAACGCATTTTATACTTGTCAAAAACATCCATCAAAATATTATCCTAGGAACTCTTTTTTTAACACAAATTTATCCCTTCAAAGTAAGTCATCTAGGAATAGAAACCAACATACTAGGACAAAGTTTATTTTTTAAATTTTTACAACCTGTGGATACGAGGGAATTAAATTTATTACAAACCAATAGTTTATGCCGACAAATAAACCTAATTCAAAACAAACAAGCTCATATCAACTTTTTAAAAGAAGAAATAAATTATCAAAAAATAGAACAGCAAATCAAGCAGCCTCAAATATAGTCCCAAATAAAAGAACTTGAAAATCTATTCAAAAAGGAAATATGTGCTGATCTCCCAAATGCCTTTTGAGAAAGGAAAAAACACATGGTATCTTTACCCCATGAACCCGACTTCAATGAAAAAGATATCCTTCAAAATCAAGACCTATCCAAATGAATCATGAATTATTAAACTATTGTCAAGAAGAAATTAAGATGCTATTAAACAAAAAAATGATTAGACCAAGTAAATCTCCTTGGAGCTGCTCTGCTTTTTATGTCCAAAAGCAAGCAGAACTTGAAAGAGAAGCCCTTCGACTTGTTATCAATTATAAGCCATTAAACAAGGTCGTGCAATGGATTAGGTATCTCGTACCTAATAAAAAAAGATCTTCTTAATAGGCTTTATAATTCTACAATATTATCAAAACTTGATTTAAAATCTAGATTTTGGCAGATTCAGATTAATGAAAAGGATAAGTATAAAACTGCATTTAATGTCCCTTTTGGTCATTATGAATGGAATGTAATACCATTTGGTCTTAAAAATGCTCCTTCAGAATTCCAAAATATCATTAATGACATTTTTAATGATTATTCTAATTTCAGTATCACTTATATTGATGACATATTAATATTTTCAAAATCCATAGATCAACATTTCAAACACCTAAAAACATTTTTTCAAATTATCAAAAATAATGGATTGGTTTTATCTGAAACAAAAATGAAATTATTTCAAACCAGAATAAGATTTCTAGGACATCTTATATTTCAAGGAACTATCAAACCTATTGATAGATCCATTGAATTCGCAAACAAATTCCCTGATGAAATCAAAGACAAGACACAATTACAAAGATTTTTTGGCTGTTTAAATTATATAACAGATTACTTTCCTCATTTAAGACAAATTTGTGAACCTTTGTACAAAAGGCTTCGCAAAAATCCAATTCCTTGGACACCACAGCATACAGAGGTTGTCAAACTTATCAAATCCAAGGTATTAAATCTTCCTTGTTTAGGCATTCTTTGTCCTAAAGCAAAAATTATTGTTGAAACAAACGCCTCTGATACAAGGTATGGAGGTATACTCAAGCAAATTCTCCCTCATAAAACCAATGAACAAATCGTCCGATATCACTCTGGTATATGGCTTGATGCACAAAAAAATTATTCTACAATTAAAAAAGAAATTTTATCCATTGTTTTATGCATATCCAAATTTCAGGATGATTTGTATAACAAAACGTTTTTGTTACGTATTGATTGCAAATCTGCAAAGAAAATTTTACAAAAAAATGTTCAAAACCTTGTTTCCAAACAAATATTTGCCAGATGGCAAGCAATTTTGAGTGCGTTTGACTTTAACATTGAGTATATCAAATGAGAGCACAATTCCCTGCCTAACTTCCTTACACGAGAATTTTTGCAACAACCAAACACGAGTGAAAAATGAGTATGAGTTCTCGACAGAAAGGAAAGCAAAAGATGGAGATTCCATCATCACCACCATCAAACAAACCCCAAAACCCGGCCGATTATGCCACATCCAAAATCCCACAATCATCAACATCACCTGTTCAACCAAGAACCCCACAAAGACCAAATAGATTTGTCTCTCTAGATGAATATCCCAATCTATCACCCCAAACTTATGCCCAAACACTATCCTCTCCAACTCAGAACCCTCCTACCCAATTCATCCAAAAACCCATACAAGAATATATCAGATGTACCAATATTAATCAACCTTCAGATGAATTAGAACTTATTAATCACTATCTTTTTATTAACAAAGTGTTTAGGTTTTGAGTTTGTCCCTGAAGATATCCACAAAACACAAAAATATTATGAATTGATTTTAGTCAACACTAAATCAGTAGAAATCACTCATACAAAAGACCCAACCAATCCAAATTTCATAACCTACTCCAAATGCAAAATTCTCATAATCATCACTCCAGAAAAAATAGCTGATCATTATCATCCAAAACCCTTTTTAGTATCATTTATTCCCCCCACATACAATTACCATGATTATTAAGTCGCCTGGTTTAATATGTTTTTTATTCGACCCAAAACCCATTCATCGTTTATTTTCTTTGACAAAAAATGCAAAATTGACTTCCCTCAATGGATCTTTGACTGGTGGCCATTCTTTGGCAGTGACTTGTCAATCCTTCCCCTCTCCATCAAAGAAGCATTAGATTATTTCAAACAAAATACCAATAATGAGAAAGTTTATTCTCATGAATTACTTTTTCATGCTATTTTGGCCATTCAACGGATCATTTCCTGGGATTATACTATATCTGGATCCCTTTGGACGGTTATGGCCATGAAAAGATTATATAAGGTTAAATGGGGGGCAAAATATAATTGCTCATTTGCTAATCTTGACATTATCAAAACCTGGTTCTATGATAATCCCCAATGTGCCAAGATTGATCAAAAATTATCAAGCTCTTCTGGACTCAGTAAATTATCCAAGCAAGAAAAGAAGAAGAAACTTCTTGAGGAACTGTCCCAACTATCAGATAGTGATGAACAGTACCCAAACTCCTGAAGACAATCTCAATACAATTCCAGATCATTATGCTCAAGACCCATATGACGAGTATGATTTATCTTGATCTGACAAAAAGATGGACAGCACACACAAAAGTTAGACAGCGCATCAAGCAAAAGATTCCAATCTCTTTGAAATCCGCACACTCAGATTTGAAGACTGTTTAAGTCCGTGTTCAAAAGTCTATAAATGATTAGTATTTTTCAATGTAAAAAGCAGAGTGAGTTTAGAGTGTTTTCATATATGTGAGTGAGAGCTTATCTTCTCCTCCTTTGCACTGTAAGTCACTTTCAAATTTGTATTTATCAAAACATATATATTTTGTTTTAAAACCGTACGCCTTTTTGATTCTTACACTGTTTATTATTTTCAAAACAAAATATTCAAAATACTATTTAGCAGTTTCCATTACTGTTACTGCTTTCAATTATTATGATCCACATGTATGGGAAGTACTAGTGAGAGGCACATGCACAACAAAGTGAGACATAGGTAGTTGTGAAGTACGGAAAGACCAGTCAGGACAGCAACTCTTACTGAGGAGACAATCATTACAAATGGAACTATAACAATGTGCTAGTCTACACATGAAGAAGCATAATATTAGATGTTTGATTCAGAATTTTGATTGTCGACAAATACATTTATCCTAATCCAGACCAGCAATGGATCATCCAGATTATTTCAGGGCAGGGCTTTCTTCCTAATACTAATTCATACAAGGAGGGAAATCCTATAAGCTGATATCTTTCCTCCTAATAACTAGCTTACCGATAGGCACCAAAAATAAAAAATTAGAATTTCTTTCTATGAGTTACATCAGCACACAGGAAATATCTCACCAAAATTCTTAGGCTCTTGCTCTTGTTTGCCTACAGCTACAAAATCCATATGCCATGTTATTCTGTAATCTTTCCATTTCCAATTTAATCTTTTTACCTAAAACAATGCAGCTATTTCTGTTGTTCCATTTTTTATTCAATGCTTATCCAAGAAAATAACAGCTCTTTACTTGTTATCAGGTGTGAAATCATAAGGGGTGGGATGAAAGAGTACCTTACACCAATGGGACCAACTCCTCTTCATGTAAACCCAATTTTTGAGATAGGCCCAGTTGAGCCAAGATTCTCAGAATGGTTGGTATTTGAGGGTATCAGCGTTGATGAGAGTGGGAGACAACATTATCTTGATGCAACTGTTGCTTACAAACGTGCAGTACTCAATGCAATTGACTACCTCTCTAAATTTGGGTACTCCAAAGAACAGGTTTGGATCTCCCTTACTGTTTATATAATTCCTCCAAGAACTTGCACAATCACTTTATACCTTGAAATAACGGTGGCCATCAGGTATACCTTCTGCTGTCATGCTGTCCATGTGAAGGAAGGATCTCAGGGATAGTTGATTCTCCTAATGCTGTTGCAACCCTCGCAATCCCAACTGCTATCTTTGATCAGGTAGTTAATTCCTACCATTTATCGACAAATTTAACATATGCATATCACCTATCACTATAGTTCATCTATTCAAATTTATAGATTTTAATAAACAAACAACGAATAATAAGCCTCTAGATAGTGTTACAATGGCTTAAATGTTGATCTCAGTATTAAGTGGATTTCTTCTCTTTTTTCTTTTCTGTTGAACTCGTTATCGAGTGATCTCACATAATGCAATGGGCATTTGTGTTCCCCAAAAAATGTGGTAGCCACTACATAAAACTTTTTTTTAAAAGTAAAATAGTATGTATAGAGAAGTGCCAAGGGAGTGCAACCCAAAAAAAAACTATCTGCACCGTAATACCTTTGCAAAATCTAAGAGATCTTCTTCATTCACAAAAAAGTTTACCCTTAAACCAAAAACTAACGGTATTATTATCACTAATCATTTCAAAAGGCATTTCTACACTATCAAACACCCTTCTATTTCTCTCATTCCAAACAAGCCAAGGAAATAGAAAGAAAAATTAAAGAGTAAGGCTTCTTTTAACTCCTTTTTAGCATAAATACCACTTCAAGCCCACACTTTCTCTTTCACGGAACCGAAAACCACCCAAGAAACACCTAAAACATTATAAGTCATCTCCCACAAGCTTCTAGCCAACGAGCATTCTACCAAAAGATGAAACTAGGATTCACCACACTCTTTACAAATATAACATCTATTAACAAGGACCTTCACTTTTTTTAAGATTATTATTAGTAAGAATATTCTCTTAAGGGACTTGCCACACAAAGAAACTTTTTTAGGGGCATAAGGACACCAAATACCTTTCCAAGGGAAGTTACGTGTGCCTTCCAATGAAGTCTCATCAAGAAGGATTTAATGAAAGAACTTCACCTCAAACCCCTTATCCAAGTTAGCCTTCTACCAAACCACATCCTATCTAGTCACATCAATTAGTGCTCTACAAGGCCAACAAAAATCTATCAACACTCTAAAGCTCCCAATCATGGACATTACGAACAAGAGAATGCAAGAAGTAATGAGGGAATCCTTATCTCTCACAAGAGACATCAGAAAATTGAACTTTTAAAGAAATGTCCCCACACCTTGTATCATGCCAAAGTCGAGTTTCTTCTCCATTGCCCACCATCACGAAAACTCTAGGGAAAAATCATCCCAGCCTTTATGATACATTTTCAAACCCCCACTCCATAAGGCCCCTCCTCTTCCTTAGGCATCCACCCTTTAAGCTCCAACCCAAACTTAGCCTCTACTAATTTCATACAAAGATTATTTCTCTCCACCATAAATCTCAATAAACACTTTCCAACAAGAGCTTTATTGAATAAAGTGAAAGATTAGAGGCCCAAACCCCCTTTTTCCAATAGTTGTTTAACCACTTGAACTCCTCTGTATGATCATTAGCCATACTGTGAAAGAACTTAGTGTTCTATCACCTTCCTGAAGCTAGATTTCTCTTGATTTTTTTACACCAACAGATTTCTTCCATAGAGACCAACTTTCGGTTGCTTCTTAACCCAACCCCTTTCACTACAACATAGAACTATGAGCCCATCTGATCCTTATATGATTGTAAACAAAACTCCTACGCTGAATTAATAAGGAATAAGCTATCATCGAAGAATAACTTCTCGTTTTAATTCTAAAATACATATTTTCCATGGGCACACCATACTAATGAATGAACCTAGTTAAAATTTTATAATAAGTTGAAGTGCATTTAAAATTTACTTTGCTCGTCATATCTTAGTTCTCAGTCAGCTATAAATAACAAGCTATCAACGAAGGATAACTTCTCACTTTAAATCTAAAAAACATATTTTTCCCATGGGCACACCATGCTTGAGAATGAACTTCGCTAAAATTTTATAATAAGTTGCAGTGCATTGAACATTTTCTTTGCTCATCATATCTTAGTTCTCAGTCAGCTATATGTAACATATGCTTGCATACAGTATCTAACAATAGAAAAGTCTTCGCAAAAACTAAGGATCACTGTCTGCGTGTAGGTGTGTATTAATCATCTAATTTGAAAAGAGAATACTAGTATTACCAAATACCAAAGCCCCTTAACGATAACTGATGAGTGTTTAGAAATCTAAATTTTCTAATAGAAACATCCGTATAAAACTTGAGCTACTTGAACGTGCATTCTTTTTTATTTTCCCTAATCATAGAAATTCGCAATTAAGAAGCATTTTAGTGTGCAAGTCTGCATGCAGAATTAAAAATATTAAGCAAGAATTCATCTCGATAGTTGAGAAATGAGAAACAAAAGAAAATTGGACATGTTTACGTCAAGCCTACTTAAAATAATTCAAAAGGCGTGTTCAAATGATGACCTTACAAGAAAAAGAAACCAAAATATTTAGATATAGTATTTTAAGTAATAATTGTACTCATGCAGGATGTTCGTCCAAAGCCTGGTAAGGTTCCGGTTGGTCCCCAGCTAGCGAGGAAACCAGATGTCCTGAAATGCACTTACGATGGAAATTTGCCCATCACAAAGAACCCTGGTGCCTCAACATAACTTCAAACCAGGAAGCTAAATAAAAGAGAAAGTAGAAACAGGTATAGACGGAATAATGTATATAATGGCTAAACAACCTCTTCTTTGTGGCTAAGGTAAGCACAATGTCTCAATGATAGGCAAATGTTATGTCTAAGGAAAATATGTAATATGCATATAGTGCAAGTAATTCTAGTTCGGCCAATGCTATGCTGCCATGATAGATATATTTTATGATGATAGTTGACCTCTGGCCAAGAGTCTAGCCCAAATTACACCTTAGATGAATTTTAAGACTAAAACAAGTTCCAATTTACATGGAATTCGTAAGTAAATTAGTATTCCATGAATTATTTGAGCCGGCATTGCAAAGAACATTGTATGCTACATGATTCAGAAAGAAGAACAGCAAAAGAAAACAATATAGTCACACAGAGATAAAAGCACCTCTGTAGTAATCACCATTTTGATGTGACCTGCACAACAGTTTGTTAGCTATTTTATACATTTGATTCTTTATTTAGTAGCTCGTACAACTACTAACCCAGAGCTGAGCCAGGCAATAATGCCTTTGATGAATTTTAAGACTTAAATTTCCAATTTTTGCATGATATTAAGAGTCTATAAGTAATTCCTTGACTATTTGTCCCTGGATTGCAAAGACCAGGACAAGCTACATAACTCAAAAGGAACCAGAATGCAAATAAGGAGGAAAAAAAAGTTACGTATGGAGAGCTGAAGCTCCTCTTCTATTCAAACAGTGATGGACTAAAACTAGGACAGATTCTTAGTCACTATTTTCAATTTGAAGGGAGATACACCCCACACCACCCCACACCACTGTTGACTATTAGATCAAATCAAACCCCCCCCTCTTCCCTTTAGCCCTTTGAAGGGGGATATCTGGATGGGTGCATCTATGTAGTTGAGAATGTTGACTATTAGATCAAATCAAACTAATTGAAAGAAAAGCTAAAAAAATAATGGCTAGAATCATATTGCTGAGAATTTATAAACAAGCTAGAAAAATTAACTTTCCATACGTACCTAATCGATGAACAGTCTTGTGCAATTGGAACGGTTGAATAGTGCAAATAAATAAACATTAGTTGTGGCTTTGTTAGGTGGTCCTTTATGATATACCTAATACAAAAGGGTAAGCTTCTTTATATATATATATATACACACACTATTAAGATATTATTTCAATGTCATGTAACTCGTTTGTCCTAATTTTAAACTTATAATAATGTCTACCAAGATAATTTAAGAATTGGTTACAACATTTAAAAAAAAAAAACTCTAATTAATTATTTATATTTTAACACATTCACGTGTAAACTGATTGAAAGATTAAAAGTTTTACATATGAAACTCAAATATCAAAGGATAAAAAACTGAACCGAATATTAAAATGAAAAAAAGGCTTCAAGACTCAACCATGACTTGAAGTTCTAATGTCATAATAAGAAATAATCGAGTTATCAATTATCTTATGAGCTTAAGTTGATGAGAAATGCCTAATTAATTATTTGTACTTTAATAAAAGGAAAGGTGAGAAAAATAAAAGAGATGATGGGAAAAAATTATATTTTTTATTATATAATTGACAAGGATGAGAAAAAAAATGAGAAAAAAACAAGAAAAAAATATTTTAGTATTCATCTTCTAATCATTCAAATTTGAAAAAATAAATTGAATTTTTCTTTGGTACAATATAAAAATGTTTTTCGCTCATTTATCTTCTCTCCGTTTTTTTTTCTTACCTTTTCTCTTTATCTGTCTTAGAGCTAATAATAGATAAGTGATAGTACATCTTAATGATGGAACCATCCTCCATACAGAAACGTATTACATCAGCTAATTGACATGAACATTTAAAAATCCTATCTTTGCTGAGATTGGACTCTTGAGCCTAAATCTAAATGATCACAAAGGATGCTATCATTTCATTTGCTTCCAAGACACATATAGAGCAGAGTCCTAATGAAAGTGGTAACAAGCCCCTATTGAACAGCTGTTGGACTTAAGAGTCGGGACCATCCTCCTTATAAATCAGAAGAGAGACATTTTCTCTATAAGAACAAAAGCAAGCCCTCAAATCATCTAGCAAATGTGGGCAATATCTCAAAGATTCCGATCTGTGTGGGGTCATCAAAAAAGCAATTCGAAGCCTATTTCCACTCCAAAACGCTGAGGATAGGGTACCCCAGGTCCAATTCTTGGGTTAATTTAAATCACATGATTACCCTGAAATTTACAAATCAGACAGCACCTTAATTAGTATAGTAATTTAAGATATTTGGACGATTACGATCGAATGTACGATGTTTAAGTCATATAATCTAGCACCACTCAAACTAACTTTGACGATAAGATAAAGTTAGTTCCACTAATAAGTACAGGCATTATTCCTTCATGAATGAATGGCTCACTTTTGTTATTACCAGAGCATAAGCTTTAAGGATAGGCTTAACATTTAGCAGACAATGTAGTCTTTTAACCCTCCAATCACACTATTGTTTTCTTCTAATAACCATCAAAGAAAAAATTTGTCCAAATCAATTCTTAGTGGTCCATCCACTAAAAAAAAAAATCAATCAGAACTTGTGGGGTGCCAGTCATTGCTGTCAAATCTCCATTTGAAAAAGAAGGTTGAAGGACTTGAGAAACAATGAACCAGGGTTTTCTCCCTTCTAACATACCTTCCTTTCAAGTGAACCAGGGTAGGAGCTTTGAACAGATCCATGGCTCAATACGGTCCACGACTGTTAGTACCAATAGACCTGAAGAAGAAGCCCTGGGAACAGAAGCATCCCTTACATAACCGCTGGCACCACGAGATACCACCTGTTGCAGAAGCTAAAGTTGGAGAGGTTTTCAGAATTGAAATGGTGGATTTCAGCGGGGGTAGAATTACACAAAACTACTCTGCTGACGACATCAAAGATGCTGATCCCTCTATTGTGAGCTCAATTTTTTCCCCTTTTTCAGCTTCTGCAGCTAATCGAACTGCCTGCTTTTTAACTACAACACTTACTCAATAAGAACCGAGCTGATACTAAGATTAGTTTCTAACTAGTTCAAGATAGGAGCTCCATAATTATGGAGAGTATGCAACCAAAGTTAACTACGACATATATGATCAGACACTAAAGTCACAGTAACATGGATGTTTTCTGCTAGTTTCTAGTTCTACAGGAATAACTTCTTTGTAGTTTCGCTCTTTCAAGTTATTTAAAATGCAACACTTCCCTGGGAAGCACCAACTTTGGTTTCCAACTGTAGTCCAAGGTAGGAGTCACAATAAATCATGGAAGACCAAACAATGATGAGAACTGTTGGGTGTACAGATTCATCATGTAAAAAAATTCTAGAACGCAATCAAGGATAGCAAACAAAGACACAAGATCAGTGACTTCGTCCCAGCTCTGGAATAGAATATCATAAATCAAAACGATTTCACAAGTTAATCTAATCTTTCATCTACCATGCATTTTCCAACCCAAATTCAACATCTTCTACAGTGTTTTACATCCTAATAGAGGTGACTTCACTGTTAATTGCAACTAAAGCCTGTTTGCTATCACCACTTTCACTTTGTCGGAGATGCTGGCTTGTCACCATAAGCAATGAGAAAGCGAAATTTTGATACCTTTTGTCCTCTACTGAAAGATAGCTGGTGACCATTAGAAAAAATTGTCACTCCTATTTGTCAAGTACTTATTGTATGGAAGTCAACCTCCTTTCTCCAATGGTTACCACTTTGTTAGACTAAAAAGGATACACCAACAACCATCCCTACGATCTTTGCATCTCCACTAGTTCATCCATGGCTCCCCCAACTCCAAGACTAGTGGTGTCAATAGACTTGAAGAAGAAGCCATGGGAGCAAAAGTTGCCTCTTCACAATCGATGGCACCCTCAAATACCCTCAGTTGATGATGTTAAAGTTGGTGAAGTCTTTCGGGTAGAGATGGTAGACTGCACAGGAGGTGCCATCAACGATGATGATTCTGCAACTGATATAAAACATATAGACTTCTCTACTGTAAGTATTAACTGCATCTACTAAAGGGACTTCATGATTAGCAGGGAAAGGGATAAGAAGAAACTAGAGCAAAATCCTATCTCTATTTCACCTCATGTAACTACTTTAAATAACTTTTTTAATTTCTATGCAACAGATTAAATGAAAATATCTTTATAATAATATAACATAAGAGAGAAATCCTGAACTACAAGCAGAACTGAGGTTTAATAATTAACGTTCTCAGGCGACACAGGTTATTTATACTACTTACTATGAACAGGATCATTTTGGGAAATGTTAACAATGGTAAGTTTGGTGAATGTACAGGTCCATTACCTCAGTGGACCGATCAGAGTTCTGGACCAGGAAGGGATTCCAGCCAAGCCAGGTGATCTTCTTGTAGTTGAAATATGTAACTTGGGTCCTCTCCCAGGAGATGAATGGGGATACACAGGAACATATGACAGAGAAAATGGGGGTTGTTTCTTGACTGACCATTTCCCTTGCGCAACCAAAGCTATTTGGTACTTTGAAGGAATTTATGCCAACTCTCCTCAAATACCTGGTGAGCTTTTCTTCACCAGTTATTCTTGTAAAAGATTCTTAAAAAGTTATCCACAAATTTCTCCATAAAGAAAAATTGAATAGTAGTAGTGATATACCTTACTCTGCTCACATACCTCTATATGCATAGCAGGGGTACGATTCCCAGGTTTAACTCACCCCGGTGTTATCGGAACTGCACCATCAATGGAACTTCTGACTATATGGAATGAGAGGGAAAGAGAACTAGAAGAACGTGGACCCCAGTGTCTAAAACTATGTGAGGTTCTGCATCAGCGACCACTGGCAAACCTACCATCAAGCAAAGGTTGCCTCCTAGGAAAGGTAAGTAACGCTTATATACTCATAGAAGGAAGTCAAAGCCAACGTTAAGCTTTCCAATTCACATGGAATCATTTAACTCATAGTTTAGCTTCATAATAACACTAGAGTTTCTACAAATTTCATTGCCCAGTGTCTGAAGATAGTTCTCCTCTAACTAGAATACTAGTTAAGATTTTTGCAAATATTGCTACCATGCATAACGTACACAATTGCCAACGGTAAGAGTTGGAACTCAACTATAATCCCAGAACTCGAAATAACTCTGATATGAAATGGTCATTTGTAGATCCAAGAGGACACACCTGAATGGGACAAGATTGCTAGGGAGGCTGCAAGGACTATTCCAGGAAGAGAAAATGGAGGAAATTGCGACATCAAAAATCTCAGCAGAGGTTCAAAAATATACCTCCCAGTATTTGTAGAAGGAGCAAATCTTAGTACAGGTGACATGCACTTTTCTCAGGGTGATGGTGAAGTCTCACTCTGCGGAGCAATCGAGATGAGTGGCTTTCTAGAACTCAAGTACATATCATATATCATTTTTTGGCATTACTATACTTGTGTCAAAAACTATACCTGGACAAAAAATTCAAGATGGTTTTAAGAATAAATTCATATTTTATATATATTAGACTGAAAATAAATTATTTAATAATCATTCCATAAAATATCCAAGTTTAGCTTAGTAAATTGGTGATAATTTCACAAGAGGATTATGAAACTTCAAAAGATTATCAGTCATTCATGACTTATTTCGACAAGTACCATATAAAATCCTCAACTCAGACATACAGGGCATAATGGATAGAAACAGAAGCTTGAAGGCTTTGAAGGACATATCGCTGTCAGAAAACTCAAAGAAAATAACTAGGATAATGCAGGTAGTGACTAAAACACATGAATGGGAAGTACTAGTGAGAGGCACATGCACAACAAAGTGAGACATAGGTAGTTGTAAAGTACGGAAAGACCAGTCAGGACAGCAACTCTTACTGAGGAGACAATCATTACAAATGGAACTATAACAATGTGCTAGTCTACACATGAAGAAGCATAATATTAGATGTTTGATTCAGAATTTTGATTGTCGACAAATACTTTTATCCTAATCCAGACCAGCAATAGATCATCCAGATAATTTCAGGGCAGGGCTTTCTTTCTAATACTAATTCATACAAGGAGGGAAATCCTATGAGCTGATATCTTTCCTCCTAATAACTAGCTTACCGATAGACACCAAAAATAATAAATTAGAATTTCTTTCTATGAGTTACATCAGCTCACAGGAAATCTCTCACCAAAATTCTTAGGCTCTTGCTCATGTTTGCCTACAGCTACAAAATCCATATGCCATATTATTCTGTAATCTTTCCATTTCCAATTTAATATTTTTCCCTAAACCAATGCAGCTATTTCTGTTGTTCCATTTATTATTCAATGCTTATCCAAGAAAATAACAGCTCTTTACTTGTTATCAGATGTGAAATCATAAGGGGTGGGATGAAAGAGTACCTTACACCAATGGGACCAACTCCTCTTCATGTAAACCCAATTTTTGAGATAGGCCCAGTTGAGCCAAGATTCTCAGAATGGTTGGTATTTGAGGGTATCAGCGTTGATGAGAGTGGGAGACAACATTATCTTGATGCAACTGTTGCTTACAAACGTGCAGTACTCAATGCAATTGACTACCTCTCTAAATTTGGGTACTCCAAAGAACAGGTTTGGATCTCCCTTACTGTTTATATAATTCCTCCAAGAACTTGCACAATCACTTTATACCTTGAAATAACGGTGGTCATCAGGTATACCTTCTGCTGTCATGCTGTCCATGTGAAGGAAGGCTCTCAGGGATAGTTGATTCTCCTAATGCTGTTGCAACCCTCGCAATCCCAACTGCTATCTTTGATCAGGTAGTTAATTCCTACCATTTATCGACAAATTTAACATATGCATATCACCTATCACTATAGTTCATCTATTCAAATTTATAGATTTTAATAAACAAACAACGAATAATAAGCCTCTAGATAGTTTTACGATGGGTTAAATGTTTATCTCATTATTAAGTGGATTTCTTCTCT
Organism: Bretschneidera sinensis; assembly: GCA_023935145.1. Lineage (NCBI taxonomy): Eukaryota > Viridiplantae > Streptophyta > Magnoliopsida > Brassicales > Akaniaceae > Bretschneidera > Bretschneidera sinensis. The sequence goes on along the minus strand of CM043703.1, from coordinate 3,541,330 downwards.
TTTGTCTTTTCTGTTGAACTCGTTATCGAGTGATCTTCTTCATTCACAAAAAAGTTTACCCTTAAACCAAAAACTAAAGGTACTATTATCACTAATCATTTCAAAAGGCATTTCTACACTATCAAACACACTTCTATTTCTCTCATTCCAAACAAGCCAAGGAAATAGAAAGAGAAATTAAAGTGTAAGCCTTCTTTTAACTCTTTTTTAGCACAAATACCACTCCAAACCCACACTTCATCTTTCACGGAACCGACAACCACCCAAGAAACACCTAAAACACTATAAGTCATCTCCCACAAGCTTCTAGCCAACAAGCATTCCACCAAAAGATGAAACTAGGATTCGGCACACTCTTTACAAATATAACATCTATTAGCAAGGACCTTCACTTTTTTTAAGATTATCATTAGTAAGAATATTCTCTTAAGGGACTTGCCACACAAAGAAACTTTTTTAGGGGCATAAGGACACCAAATACCTTTCCAAGGGAAGTTAGGTGAGCCTTCCAATGGAGTCTCATCAAGAATGATTTAATGAAAGAACTTCACCTCAAACCCCTTATCCGAGTTAGCCTTCTACCGAGCCTCATCCTATCTAGTCACATTAATTAGTGCTCTACAAGGCCTCCAAAAATCTATCAACACTCTAAAGCTCCCAATCATGGACATTACGCACAAGAGAATGCAAGAAGTAATGAGGGAATCCTTATCTCTCACAAGAGACATCAGAAAATTGAACTTTTAAAGAAGTGTCCCCACACCTTGTATCATGCCAAAGTTGAGTTTCTTCTCCATTGTCCACCATCACGAAAACACTAGGGAAAAATCATCCCACCCTTTATGATACATTTTCGAACCCCCACTCCATAAGGCCCCTCCTCTTCCTTAGGCATCCACCCTTTAAGCTCCAACCCAAACTTAGCCTCTACTATTTGGATACAAAGATTATTTCTCTCCACCATAAATCTCCATAACCACTTTCCAAAAAGAGCTTTATTGAATAAAGTGAGGGATTAGAGGCCCAAACCCCCTTTTTCCAATAGTTGTTTAACCACTTGAACTCCTCTGTATGATCATTAGCCATACTGTGAAAGAACTTAGTGTTCTATCACCTTCTTGAAGCTAGATTTCTCTTGATTTTTGTACGCCAACAGATTTCTTCCATAGAGACCAACTTTAGGTTGCTTCTTAACCCAACCCCTCTCACTACAACATAGAACTATGAGCCCATCTAATCCTTATATGATTGTAAACAAAACTCCTACGCTGAATTAATAAGGAACAAGCTATCATCGAAGAATAACTTCTCGTTTTAATTGTAAAATACATATTTTCCATGGGCACACCATAATAATGAATGAACCTGGCTAAAATTTTATAATAAGTTGAAGTGCATTTAAAATTTACTTTGCTCATCATATCTTAGTTCTCAGTCAGCCATAAATAACAAGCTATCAACGAAGGATAACTTCTCGCTTTAAATCTAAAAAAATATTTTTCCCATGGGCACACCATGCTTGAGAATGAACTTCGCTAAAATTTTATAATAAGTTGCAGTGCATTGAACATTTTCTTTGCTCATCATATCTTAGTTCTCAGTCAGCTATATGTAACATATGCTTGCATACAGTATCTAACAATAGAAAAGTCTTCGCAAAAACTAAGGAACACTGTCTGCGTGTAGGTGTGTATTAATCATCTAATTTGAAAAGAGAATACTAGTATTACCAAATACCAAAGCCCCTTAACGATAACTGATAAGTGTTTAGAAATCTAAATTTTCTAATAGAAACATCCGTATAAAACTTAAGCTACTTGAACGTCATTCTTTTTTATTTTCCCTAATCACAGAAATTCGTAAAGAAGACGCATTTTAGTGTGCAAGTCTGCATGCATAATTAAAAATATGAAGCAAGAATTCATCTCGATAGTTGAGAAATGAGAAACGAAAGAAAATTGGACATGTTTACGTCAAGCCTACTTAAAATAATTCAAAAGGCGTGTTCAAATGATGACATTACAAGAAAAAGAAACCAAAATAATTAAAAAAAAAACGAGGATATAGTATTTAAGTAATAATTGTACTCATGCAGGATGTTCGTCCAAAGCCTGGTAAGGTTCCGGTTGGTCCCCAGCTAGCGAGGAAACCAGATGTCCTGAAATGCACTTACGATGGAAATTTGCCCATCACAAAGAACCCTTGTGCCTCAACATAACTTCAAACCAGGAAGCTAAATAAAAGAGAAAGCAGAAACAGGCACCTTGTAATATAGACGGAATAATGTATATAATGGCTAAAGAACCTCTTCTTTGTGGCTAAGGTAAGCACAATGTCTCAATAATAGACAAATGTTATGTCCAAGGAAAATATGTAATATGTATATAGTGCAAGTAGTTCTAGTTCGGCCAATGCTATGATGCCATGATAGATATATTTTATGATGATAGTTGACCTCTGGCCAAGAGTCTAGCCCAACTTACACCGTAGATGAATTTTAAGACTAAAACAAGTTCCAATTTACATGGAATTCGTAACTAAATTAGTATTCCATGAATTATTTGAGCCGGCATTGCAAAGAACATTGTATGCTACATGATTCAGAAAGAAGAACAGCAAAAGAAAACAATATAGTCACACAGAGACGAAAGCACCTCTGTAGTAATCACCATTTTGATGTGACCTGCACAACAGTTGTTCGCTATTTTATACATTTGATTCTTTATTTAGTAGAGCATACAACTACTAACCCGGAGCTGGGCCAGGCAATAATGCCTTTGATGAATTTTAAGACTTAAATTTCCAATTTTTGCATGATATTAAGAGTCTATAAGTAATTCCTTGAGTATTTGTCCCTGGATTGCAAAGACCAGGACAAGCTACATAACTTAAAAGGAACTAGAATGCAAATAAGGAAGAAAAAAAAGTTATGTATGGAGAGCCGAAACTCCTCTTCTATCCAAACAGTGACTAAAACTAGGACAGATTCTTAATATACAGCATAAGCTATAAATTTCAGTGACTCTAGTCACTATTTTCAATTTGAAAGCTAAAGTTGCTACTAATTCAAGGCTAAGGTATTTTATTCCCATGAAATACAATCTAACAATCACAAGAAACAGAAAACCACCTGCTTCAGCACTTCAGAAGCCATCAATTTCTAGATTTTTATGTAAATGACAAAACAAGTGATGTCTGGATGAACAAAATCATTTGTTGGATAAAGTATTTCATTTAACAACTAAATATTAACTGATTTCTGTTGAAATTTTTTGTTTTAGTCTCTAAAATTGTTCGAAATGTGACCTTCCAAATAGGTAAACCAAAAAGGATGTCAAAGATAATGTCACAATTTTCCTATGGAAGTTACCTCAAATCTTCCAAGCCTAAACTTTCTCCCACTGAAATATATGACAAGAAGGCCACATTGCATATCTTCACTCAATAATATATTGAGAGTGTCCGATGGTATTGGAGAGATGGGCATTGGACGCCAACAGACCAAAGCCAAAGGTCTAACTCCACACTCAGCACCTGACCACAGAAGTCCCATGATTAAAAGCAAAAGAGGAGAAAACTGAGAAGGTGCATAAAAAGATGAAAGGGGTCTTCAAGTTTCAACTGCTGATGAATAAGAGAAAGCCATGCCTGGCATTGCTATGATAATACAACCAAAATGTTGTCTAAATAAAAGACATACTACTAGTGTTGTAAGTTAATTTCCTCTGCCAACATGTATAAGTGAAGAAAACAAACAAACACGGATGTTTATCCTGAAAATGCAACTACAATCAGAATGGAAAAAAGATCATCACGAAAGTTTACGTATCAGATGTATGCATATTTTACACATATAAGACATCAAAATCAACTACTTCTTTTTATAAGGATTAGCAACAGGGAGGAGAATCCTGGATCTTTGAGTAAAAGAGTTGAAATTGGAAATTGCTCCGCAATTCATTCAACCATACCTGCTTTCCTGATTTTATTTTGATCAACTCCCTCATTTTCTCCACAGCGTATATAGAGCAAGCTCGTAGTTCAACCTCTTCCTCACTGCCTGGAACTATTTCAACATAACCCTCAATAGTACTTGCAAGGCTTGAACTATATTTCAGCACACCAAGTTGGCGAAGGACAGCAGGAACAATATAGTCCGCAAACATAGTGATTGAGCCAATGTCATTAAATTCTCCATATCCTTGGCCCTTGAATGCACCCCATAAATCTGCAGCAAATATCTGTGCTCTTTTATATAAGAATACTTGGTGACCCTTGTACACTGAATGATCCCGGAAGCCTACAACATATTGATTATGTCTAAGAATTAATATTCCAGTTTCTTTCAAAGACAACCCATCGTAACTTCACATATAATCATTTCAAAACTTTGTAATATAGATTTATGTCAAAAACTTTGAATGATAAGAATACCGGGAAAATGATGTGTGACAACTGAAACAAGCTTTGCTGCTGATCTCCCACAGGATTCAACAAGATTGGATGCTTTACCCCCAAAGTTTCTTTCCAGTTCACGCCCAACCTATGCCATGAAATTATAATCATATAAAGTAACTGATTTGGCTATTTAACGTTGGAATTGCTTGTCATCAGAAGTAGAACACATATCAAGAACTATAACTTTCAGAAATTAGAAGAGTAATACTTATGAGAAGCAGCCAAAATTAAGGTCGTTAGTGAAGGGTATATACCTCATGTAGCAAGCGAACTCTTTCATCCTCCAAAGGAAGTGGTCTGGGCCATTTCAACAGCTCACGTAACTGATGACCTGAAAAGCAAGATTCAATTTATGATTTTACTATGTGAAGGATCAAATTAGATAAAATAATGCCGAAAGGCTCTAATGAAATAAAATGAAGAAACTGCATCTCAATCTTCCGCTTGTGGCTCTAATGAATACATAAGTTCATGAAAAAAATTTAGAGAGGCTTGATTTGCAAAATCTGAAGCCTTTGCTCCTTTCCTTCCAATGTTTCTTCAATTGTTGCTGCACTTTTTACTTCTGTTTACTTAAATTGTGCTCAGAAACAAACCACTCAAAACCAGTTACCATCTTTGCAATTCACTCTGTTACTGTAAGCTTTAAAGAACTCATAACAGGAGAGCACCAATACTGCCAATCCAATTGTAGCCCTTTATCTTTGATAATAGATATAATTAATTAGCAAACAAAACTTGAAAAATGTCACTCCGACTCTTGAATTTACTTGAAGTACCCATACCGGATCAAATGTGCCGATAATATGGATACGACATTTGAACCCCCCAAATCAATGGCAAACTTGCAAAAAAATAACAAGTACCCGTGTTGGATACATGTCACATCTTACACCCATTCCCAAGTTCAAGTAACATAACTTGATACCTTGATATATATATATATATATATATATAGACACACACACACACACGTTCATGCGTGTGCACGTGACTGTATGTGAGCAAGCATTTTGTTTCAGCCCAAAAGGATACAAAGTTCAAGAGATAGAAGTACCAGTGCATGTTTGCAGACGATCAGCATCAAACACAGATTTGTCATTCTGCAAAGCCACCTTTAGTCCCAAGGCCAGATGGTCGTAATTTAAATCCTTATCTATTAAGAATTGCAATCGAGGAAGAGGATAAAGAAAATAAAGAAACATTAGCGTAACAAACAAAAATGAAACCATTGCCTAAAAATATATTTAAATATATCGATGATTTCTACTTAATGTTTGGATGAGCTGACTAATGGAAGCAAGTCAAGAAAAGAGAAAATCCAAATAGAAATGTAAAAGTGAAGTTGCAAGCAGCATATAGAAATCAACTGAAACAAAGAAAGTCGCAGTCACATGTCTCAACACAAACTTTCTTTTAATTAATAGGAAAAAACACTCCCCCAAAGTAGACTAAGCATTCATATGACCGAAACTGCTATGTTAACTATAAGATTGCTGCTGTTGGTTTGCACAATTTGAGCACCTTTTTTCTGTGCCGCCTTTTATGCATTTACGCTACTTAGCAGATTGTAAAGGAACGTGTTCCTCAAGAACTATTGCTACTAATTAGCTTTTCTATTTATGCTACCTCTTTCACCCAAAAAAATAGATAAGAATGCTGCAGCTGAATCATTTATTAAAAAAAACACTTCTGCATCTATATTTGGGCTTTGTTCTAAGCTGGGTAATAGCTTCTTAAACTGAATATGCTTTGATCAATTGACAAACCATTTCTATTTGAATTCACAGAGTTGGAAGCAAACGAGCTTGAAGCACATCAAGTATCAAGCAGCCATATACAACACATACTGAGTTTTAGGATTCCTCTTCTGAACATAATTATAGTATTAATTGCCAATAAGGCCCAAAAGAAGCATTATCCAAATAATATCTCAGCTTTCCACATGATTTGAAGGTAAGTCATGTCAGAATTTTTTTTTTTTTTTTGTGGGGGGGGGGGGGGGAGGACAAGGTGACAGAGCAGCTTCAGAACCAAAATTCTGCACTTGCTATCAAAATTCCTATGAAACTCAAACATGCCACAGAAAATAGAAAAGGGAGTAAAAGCACCTCCGTAAGCATCATGAAAGATAATGCTTTGTGTATAACTTCATTGGTGCAACACATCGTATAAGACCGTATTATGGTTTTGTCAATGAGAACTGCCTACCAAGTATGGTGCCAATTAAAACAGGAAGCAACCAATGCTCGGACATAGATGGATAGGAATAATTCAGATATGAGGAAGCCAAATGCCAATGACAACAGAATACTCCACAAGACAGTGTTTGGTAATGAGTTTGTACAATCTATGGAGACACAAGAAGGGCTCAGGTCGAATTAATCTCAGAGAAAAAATATTTACATATTATTTACATTGCATGAAAAGAACCCCATAAAATTGGTTTTTGAGTTAATTTATGAGCAAGAAATTGAAGCAACATGGATCAATAAAATAAAGAATCAAAGGTCTAAAATGCACAAAACTGGAGACGGATCTCATTTGACAACACCAACCAAACGCTATCAAAATGATATCTTTGCATTAGCTAGTTTTGAAGTGTAAATTAGGCCTAATTTGTCTAAAAAATATACCTAGCAATTAGCTCAATGGCGAGCAAGGCGTTAACATTTTGGTCTAATCGATCATAAGAAATACAATTAACCCCAAAACCATTATATATACACACACACACACACACAAAAACGCATATATGTAGGACATACCAGGCCAGAAGCAAAAATTCAGAGCATCCAAAACAAAAAGGTATTGAACGCTGAGAGGGCCGTTATCGAAGAAGTGAATCCCTTCATAATCCCACTCAACTTTGGGAATTGAGCCATTAATATTCTCCACAACCTTTTCAATCCCTATATACACGAATACCATTCCACGTTACATAATAATAATTAAAAAAAATAAACTTTTTTAGTTCAATATAATAAAAATCACCTATATATATAAACAGAGCACAACAAAATGCGAACATTTCTAAGTACAAACTTGCATGGCATCTTATGCAAATTAATAGCACAAAGTGAAAGAATGGACCTGAGGAATCAACAATAACGTGAGAGGAGTGATTCGCCACCCAAGCAGAGCTTGCTCTAACCTCGTCCATGGCTGTGCTACTGCGCGTTATCTTTGTTTTTTCCTTTGGGACCGCAGTGAAAGTACTGTATAGTGAGGTTTTTTTTTTCGGCCTTTCTGTTTGTTTGAAAGCGAACCCTAGAATTTTATGGAACGGACATATATAGTTGGCTGATAAGGGGAGCTGAATCTATCAAAAAGTTAACCAATTGTTTCCTTCATTCGAAGTTTCCCGCTTTTGTTTGTTTGTTGCCCCTGTGTTTGTGGAGCGCGTATGGGCCACGAAATTTCCATCAATTAGATAGACACACACCCATTGTCACGTGACTTATTAATTGTCACGTTTTTTTGTACCAGCTGGTAAGGTGACCAAGGGCCAACCATTTTTGACAGCGTCAAGGGACACAGTACGCAGGCATTGGCTAAATCGGTGGTAGTCGGTGCCAGTGCTAGTTAGGCTTTGATTGTCTGCCCGTAACTCATTGCTCAACTGGGCCCATAAGGAAGAATTTTCATTTTTGTCATTAACAACTGGGCCGATGGGTCAATTAGAACGAGTACTTTTCAATTGGCCAGAATTTGTATTTTTGTAGCAAATCCGTTATTTGATACTATATTCTTTGAATTTTTTTTTTACATGAATCCTTTTATATTGAAACAATATAAATAAAATTATTCCAAAGAATTAAATATGGTTTTGATTAGTTATTGTCGTGATATAATTCATACTGACATCTCAACATGCGTTATGCACGTGTTTAAATATGATTTTGATCTGTTCTTTTATGTGATAAAACAATATGTTAATAATTATTTTTTTATCTATAAACATGCCAAACATAATGGTCACATATTCTTCAATTATAACCTTATTATTTAAATATTTAATATATATATTTAAGTAGAGGTTTAAGAGACATTTTGAGGAGTGGATATCAAATAAATATTCTAACTTTATTAATAAATATGGATGATATTTACACTTTCTCTAAAAACATTTGAAATTCAAATCCCTTTCACTTCTATTCAAAAAGGCAAAATGAAATTTAAATCCCTTCTATTCAAAATTTATCAGGACTAGTAAATTTGCACAATGTCCAAGTGTTATCAATCACATTAATTCCAACCTCACATTTTTAAGTAATTTTATTACATCATTTTGAATTGAGAATATGTTGCATGATATGACGTGATATTACGTAACTATTAATTTAAGCATAAAATGGTAATTAACAAATATGTTTATGTTTGGATAAATTTAAAACACGATTATATATATATATATATATATATATATATATAACAGCTTCTATTTTTCATCTAAAAATCTAGTTATTTGATTTCATGTGCAGCATTTGGATATGTATGTAGAGTTTTAACTTTTCAACACATTTCAAGATAGATTGGTTTGTTGGAGATTACATCATTTTTTTTTCTTTTTTATTCATCTCGATTAGGTATTTAACATTAAAAATTAGTTCAAATTACATTCTTCCTCTTTGATGTTGTTAATTTTAATCTAACAGAAATCTACGTCAAATCTGACATGACTAATTATTATAAATACATAGATAAAACTTATTCAAATTTCATCAACAGGGAAAAACTCAAACCAAATTGATTAAAACTCCAATTTTTTTTTTATTTGGTCTTTCATGGTTGTTTTCTCTCAACCCAAATGCCTAATGAACAACAAATTAAAATGGATTTTGTCAAGACTAAAAAGTGATGAGGATAAGGAAGTATTTGATTTGGAGATTAACTCTTTTATTGTAAAAATGTAAATTACTATATGTAATACATATAAATTTTGATTATAAGATTATCTCCATCGTATTTTAAAAATTAAAAAATTCAAATTTATATACAAAACAATGTAATATATGTTTTATTTCATAATTTTTATTATATAAATGAATTGATCAAATAGATTTGATGCGCAAGAGATGGTTGCATATACGAAACAAGAAGAGGAAGAAACTCTCTTCGCGTGTTGGGCCACGTGCTCTGTAAGATGGTTGGGAGATTCTTGCAACTTCTCTAGTTGGACCTCTCTCGGGCCATGTATTTTCAGGTCCTTTTACTAGGGAGCCACAAATTTGGATTTTGCTGTCATTGTTGATCGGTTCAAGTGCTCGAGGGCCCTAATTTGCAAAATTGTAAAGGTAATTTTTAGGATAATTTTTTTTTTATGTTTGTTTTTGTTGAAAATTTATTTGTATAGGGAAAGATTATTCATTGGGCTAAGTGATGGGTTTTGTGCGTCAATGAAGTCTCATGCTGGATGATAATTTTGTGGGTTTTGTCGTTCTAATGAGAAATATTTTTTAGATAATGGCTTCGTAAAAAGATGATGTAATTTGATTATGTAGATTGATAAAATTTACATCAATTACAAATTATGACATCATGCTTGAAAATTATGTGTGCAAATATGTTTCCATTTTTTTTCTTTATGTTATTCAAATCAATATAGTGTGAAATAACATATAATACGAATTATGATGTTATGGTGTAATTTATGTATCCACGAAGGATTGAGATGATGAGTTGGAAATAAGTTGTATATTAATTTTTCATTGCAATATGGTAAATTTAATACAGTAAACATATTGATAACTCAAAATGACTATTTGCATGTAAAAACAGCCACAAAAAGTGAAGAAGTCTTATATTTACTTGGTAAAAAAACAATGCAATTTACTTTACTTACATTTTGTGGTAAAACATATATTTTTTGTGAAAGAAACAAAAACATTGATGATAAAAAAAATATGTTATCAAAAATATATATATCACCACAAAATGTTTAGGCAAGATAAATTACATTTTTTTTTTATCAAGACATCCAAGCTAACACCATTATAAAGGTTCTTCAAACTTATGGGGAAAAGAAAATAGTTTCACACCTCATTACATCGACTAATTAATCGTAAAATAGTGTGTGATAATTAGTAAGGGGCAAACAATAACTTCCTACATGAGGGTATGAAGGTAATTTTGTTCTCACAAAACCCTAACAAAATATGAATTCAAATTTTGCCCAAACGGGAAAGCATAGATTAAAAAAGATACGATTACTAATCGTACTCTAATTATTTCATCATAAGGGGCTATTGAGAAACTTAATAAATAATAATCTCATTCCATTCCATTCTTAGGAAACTTAATAGAAGAATGAGAAAAACATAAATGTTTTTCAACTAATTTTCATCACATACGTGTAACAGACAACTCATATTTCAATCGAGTAACATAAATCTATATCTACATGGTTGTTAGAAAAAGAATTTTCATTCATTTTTGCTTTGATGACAATGGTTTTGAATGTAATTGTTATTTCAATTAAAACTTTGGGGGAATGTTGTTTTTAAAAAAAAAATTAGACTAAATTGTAAGGGTGGTGTTATGGGTTCCAACAATTATTATTGACACTAGTCTCTTTTCGGATAAACTTACAATAATAATCCTTAACGAAACTAAATCCTTTTGAGAATGCAAAATACCACCAACACCAAAGACTTCATCATCAAGTTTTTTTCATTTTTCTCTTTTAACTCTTGTTTTCTCTATTTCACTTTTGCACAGCAATGGAGTACATTTGGTAACTGCAGGAATCATCTAAAAATCACTAGCCCTTGCCTGGCGCTGAACTATTTAATTTTTTTTTTAAATGAACTAAATACAATAGTTAGAAGATTTTTGTTGTAAATTTTTCAGTATATCATTCATCCCTATGAGATTTAAAAAAACGAAAATAAAAAAATCTCTCAATTTACTTCCAGCAAGTAATAAAAACAATTTTATAATTATTACTTCATTAAGAAAAAAGTGAAAACTAAGAATACCCTTCTAAACAAATCAAGCAATCATAAAAGGAAGAAAAACCACAATAAAGAAAGAGTTCTCAATCACGGCAAGTTAGAGAGAGAAGCTATCGCAAAAGCGATTTTGTAGCTTGCCTATAACTATAATCTTTTTCCTCTTCTCTCTTCCCCCCTATTTCTTCTTCTAATCAGTTCCTGCAATCTGAAATAGGTAAAAAGAAACAAACTAGGAAGATATCCATCACTGCTTAAGAGCTGAGGGATGTGGAATACGTCTAGAATCATTTCAAAGGAAAAAGTGCTACAGTGAAAATGGCGTGGGAAAAGGATTCAGCTTCTAGGAGTACTCAAGAAGCAAAGAATGAAGGTATGGAATCAGAAAGCATCTCTTGCACCTTGGCTGAAGAGGATTCCAACTCCTTTATAAGGGAGATTGAGGGTTTCTGTTCTGAAAGTGAAGATTGCACTCAGACAGGAACAGTAGTGAACAGTAACAAAGCTCGAAAGGAGACAATGAAGGTCTCTAAGAAGACCCCTCCCACCTTGGGTATTGGGGATTCAAGCTCCAAAGGTTTGAATGAGAAGGTGTCTGGTTCAGATAGTGAGTTCTCGAAGTGTGAAGATGATTGCTCCATTCTACCAGGTCCTGTTCACATAGCTCCTGGCGTGAACAGTAAAATGCCTCAGGCAGGTAAGGTTAAGAAAGCTTCCTAGGCTAGCTTTTTTGCAGATAATAGAAAGGCAGCCAATGGGAAGCAACTATCAGCTATGGAGTGTGACCAAAAAGAGATTTGTGTCTCTGAAGAGGATCTAGATGATCTGTTTGAAGACATACCTCACTGCTTAGTAGGATATTTTACTGGAAGGTTTCCAAGAAAAGCTGCACTGAAGCTAGTCACAGACTCATGAAGGGTAAGAGTTCAAACTCATTTTCATGAGAGTGGGTGGATTGTATTTAAATTTGAAAATGTTGAATGTTTGATGAATGTTATGCAAGAAAGACCTTATGTAATATATGGAAGACCTCTCCTCTTAAAACCAATGCCCAGATTCTTTCAATTTGACAATGAGGAGATAAGTACTCTGCCTGTATGGATTCAATTGAAGAATTTACCTTTAGAACTGTGGTCTACTAGTGTCCTTAGTATGATAGGATCAAAGCTGGGGAAACCACTGTATGCTGACAAGCTTACATCAAGAAATTAGAGCATTTTTTATGCTCGGATCCTTGTAAAGATTGATGTAGCTAAAGAGATAAAACATTATGTGGTAATTAACCTGCTTGGAGGTAGAGCTATTGATCAGAGAATCACTTATGAAAACCTTCATAAGTTCTGCAAAAGGTGTAAGGTTATGGGGCATTCTGATGGAAGCTGTAGCTTCCAGGTAAGCAAAGGCCCAAAAGAGAGGAAAGAAGTTGAATTAGAGGGTGCAGTAGACCCAACTACTAACCCAACAGAAGTTTTGTTTAACACTAATACAGAATTAGTAAAGAGATCAGGTATAACTGGAACAAATAATAGGCAGCAGATCCATCATGTTTCAGGGTCTGGGGTGGCAATATCACTAAAGGATAACCAAGGGGACCCCTCTGCTGTGGCAAAAAGAGGGGAGATGATCTCATCTAAAGCAGAATATGTAGTTCAGGAAAAAAATGGGACTGGAGAGATTACCTCTAACTAGGCCAAGCAAAGCTCTCTTCCAATTGGCCCTAAAGTTAAGGAGAGGCAGCCTATGACAATAGAATGTCAGAATACAATGAAGAAGAAGAAAGGCAAAGGGACTGTGCCTGAAGTCCCTAAGGAAATGAAGGGGGGGATGTCCCTCTTGCTATCCCATGAAAGTGGCATTTTGGAACATCAGGGGTTTTTATAAACCCCTGAAGCAAAATGGAGTTCTCCATCTCATGAACTCCAATAATATTGATATCATGTGTGTACTGGAAACAAAGCTGAATGAAGTTAAATTTAGCAGAATTTTGAAGAACGAGTTTAGATTGTGGAGCCATATTTCAAACTTCCATACTCATGAAGCTGGAAGGATATTAATCTTTTGGAATCCCTCAAAGGTCAGTATTTCAACTTTAGAATTCTCTCCACAAATCATTCACTGCTCTATTAAATGTTTGATTACTTCAAAGGAATTTTTTGCTAGTTTTGTTTATAGCTTTCATACCATAGTAGCTAGAAGATCCTTATGGGATAAATTGATTGAATTAAGTGAGAGCATGGATGCTCCTTGGTTGGTTTTGGGAGACTTCAACAATGTTTTTGCTGTAGAAGAAAAAGGGAATGGACAACCTGTTACTGCTTATGAGATTAAGGACCCCCTCAACTGTTGTAGAGAAACAGGGCTCACAAACATCAATAGTTATAGTAGCTTCTTCACCTGGTCAAACAACCAAACTTGGAGTAAACTAGATAGACCAATGGTAAACTGTTTTTGGATCCATGAGGGCTATCAAGCACATGCCAAGTTTACTCTCCGTGGTTGCCTCTCAGATCACTCTCACTGTACTGTCTCAATGTTTGAAGGAGGAAATGGGGGTAAGAAAACCTTAAAGTTCTTCAACATGTGGGCATCCCATTCTGATTTTCTGAGTATTGTGAATGGCTCATGGAGCAACACTATATCTGGGTGTAAGATGTTTAAACTCTGCAGAAATTTGAAAATTCTAAAAGGTTCTCTCAAGATCCTAAATGAGAAGCATTTTAGTTACATTTATGTGAAAGCTTCTGAAGCATCAAAAAAGCTTGTCAAACTGCAGCAGGAGCTGCATGATAATAACTCAGACTCTGAGCTTCAAGCAAGGGTGGCTGAGCAGATGATCAAAGCTTTCAACTTAGTAGAAACTGAAAGAAGTTTTTATGCACAGCAGGCTAAGTGCAAATTTCTCATGAACAGTGACATAGGAACCAAAATTTTCCATGCAATGATGAAAAAGAAGTCTAATAGAAACCACATTGCTGTTGTGGAGACAAGAGAGGGTAATCAGACAACTTCAGAAGCCCAAGTAGTATCAGAATTCATTGGTTTCTACAAGACTCTTCTGGGCTCCACATAAGAGGTTCATCTTATTGATATAGGAGTCCTAGAGGAGGTTCCAATGGCGAGTGAGGAGCATAGTGCCAGTTTGATCAGAGAGGTATCAGATAAAGAAATAAAAGATGCAGTATTCAGTATAGGGGAGATGTTATTGGTGCTGTACAAGAATTTTTCAGAAGTGGTAAGTTGCTCAAGCAAGTTAACCACACTGCTTTAGCAATGATACCCAAAACAAGATGTGCTAAAAGAGTTGAGGACTTCAGGCCTATAGCTTGCTGCAATGTGATATACAAAGTAATCTCTAAGATCATGGCCTCTAGACTTGCTCTTATTCTGGGGTGTATTGTGAATCCTGCACTGGCTGCATTCATCCAAAATAGAAGTATGACAGACAACATCTACCTGGTTTAAGAGCTCATCGGAAAGTATGCCAAGAAAAGGATCTCTCCCAGATGCATGATGAAGATAGACTTGAGGAAAGCTTATGATACAGTAAACTGGGACTTTTTAGAAAGCATGCTAAGGGGTCTAGGATTCCCAGGAAAATTTACAAACTGGATTATGGAGTGTGTATCACTTCATCTTACTCTGTAACAATCAATGGCAGCCTTCAAGGTTTTTTCAAAGGGAAAAGAGGCCTTAGGTAAGTTGACCCTCTATCCTCCTTCCTGTTTGTTATTTGTTTGGAATACCTTTCCAGACTTTTGACCAAGCTGAAAGACATGAAGGAGTTCAAGTTTCATCCCAGATGTGAACAGTTTAAGATCACACATCTTGCATTTGTTGATGACTTGATACTATTTGCTAGAGAGGACAAGGTGTCAGTCAGGCTCCTTATGGATTGTATTCAGAAATTCAGTGACAGATCTGATCTACAACAAGCCTTTCCAAGTTTAGCTTAATCACTGCAGGTATCCAGGGGAATTATCTCAATGAAATAAGCAGAATTACAAGGTTTACAGAAGGTAGACTTCTTTTCAGATACCTAAGTGTTCCAATAGCTTCTACAAGACTTACCACTGCCCATTATCTCCCTTTTTTAGAGAAAATTTCAAAATACATAAAGGCCTGGGTAAGCACAAACATATCCTTTGCTGGCAGAGCTGAACTAGTTAAGTCTATGCTCCAAGGGGTGGAATGCTTTTGGTTAGCCATATTCCCTATCCTCTCCAATATAAAGGATAGAATAATTAGTATATATAGAGCCTTTCTATGGAGTGGTAAAAGTGAAGGATCCAAAAAGGCCGTTGTAGCCTGGAAGGACGTCTGCTTGCCCAAATCTGAAGGAGGTTTGGGCCTCCTAGAGATTAAAAGTTGGAACAATACCCTGTTGTCCAAGGCTTTATAGAACATTCATGAGAAGAAAGATTCCCTATGGGTAAGATGGATGAACCATTTTTATTTACAAGGATCATCTATTTGGGAGACTGCCTCTAAGCATGAAGACTCAGCACTCTGGAAAAAGCTGATTATCCTCAAGAACACGTTGATTACAGCAGAGAACTCTAGTGAGCAAGTAACAGATAGAATGAGGCAGTGGGTTGATCAGAATCAGATTAAATCCAGGAAGCTTATAAATACTTCAGACCCAAATGAGCTAGAGTTAACTGGGCTCCAGTTGTGTGGAGTAACAGTTGTACTCCTAAGTATGCATTCATTCTGTGGTTAGCTATCAAAGACAAGCTGTTCACCAAAGAGAAACTACTGTATACATAAATGGACAGACAGTGCTCTCTTTGTAGAGAGTCAGAAGAATCAGTGAACCACCTATTCTTTGCCTGCAGGATTATTGCAGGAATCTGGATAGAAATAAAGGCTTGGCTGGGTTGTAGAAGAGGTATAAATTCAATCAAAAGTGCTGCAAAGTGGATACATAAAGAAGCTAGAGGAAAATGGCCTCTTGCAAAGGCCAAACGAGCTGTTTTAGCCTGCACAGTCCACCATATATGGATAGCTAGGAATGCAAGACAATTTGAAGGCCTAGTGTCTCATCCTAGAAACATAGTCAGGAAAATTCAAATTCAAGTATGTAGAATTGTATATGATAGTTTTCCTAATTTTAGAATCTGCTTGTAAATGTTCAAATCTCCTGGGAATGCCCAGTGTATTTTGTACATAATAATTTTGATCAATATATTTACATTCACCGATCAAAAAAAAAAAAGAAAAACCACAATAAACTAAAAGATTCCTAAAAAGATGTGTGGCCGTGTGCGCAAAACACCGCTGCTAACACCTACCACATGCAAAACCACATCATTTGGCTCCTAATAATGGGACTACGTTGAGCTTAGGTTTTCAAAAGTTGATTGAAAATTTTTGAATTCAGGGAGTTGGGTTGGATCACATGTTAACAAAATTTCAATCAGACTCAAACTGATAACTTGATCATTATATAATTATAATTTATATATATTTAAAGTATATTTTCTTTAAATATTGATAGACTACATTCATAATTTGATAAGTTAGATTAAATTGCAATATATATTTCGTGTGTGTGTGGTATATATATATATATATATATATATATATTCTCATTTCTTTTTATTTTTTCTTATTAGAAACCCTCGAACAAAAAATGCTAGTTTTCGTCAAAAATATCAATTAGAATTTAAATATGTGAGGAGTATATTTCTTTTTAATAATTTTTAGTTGAAGAAGATTAGTTATCCCTACGAAAGTATTGTTTTTGACTTTAATATGCCTTTCAAAACCTCGTTGAGTTGATTTGATTATCCCATGTTTATTCACTTTATATTTTTGTTATGATGAAACTTGGTAATGAAGATTATAAGACTAAGTCTAAACTAGTATTGAAACTTTGAAGAATTTAATTTATCAAACACCTTTAAAATCTAGTTTTTTTTTTTAGTTTTGTATGATTTGTATTAAATTAAGGTTGTTTGAACTTTCTGTTAAGTGATTAAGGTACTTAATTTGTAAATGATAATTTGTGAGATTTAATAAACTATTGTATGGATTTGATTTTGGATCTAATGAATGATGAATAATTGTAGTAAAATATTTTTTCTTATGTAATATGTTTACATTAATTTTTAAGTGAAAAAAATATTAAACTGGTGACTCAAACCGATTTGAATGAGTTACGTTGGATTGAGGTTGAATGGATTCATATGTTGAGATTTTTTCAATCAAATATAATTGGGTTGGATTGAGTTTTTAGATCAACCTGACCCATGCTCACCCCTATTGACAAGTAGATGCTCAAAAAATTAAAAACCTCATCGGGTTCTTAAAAACAAGAGAAAACAAGAAGAAGTAAAAAATGATTTTCTTTTAGGATTTAATCAAAAACCACATATGGAGAAAGAAAAATGATATGGTTGAAAAAAATGATTTTAATTTTTAAGTGTAAAAGTGTTAGAAAAGAAAAGAAAATTAAAAAAAAAATGTAGTGATGAATATTTTGGTGTTATGGGAAAATGGCATCCAAATTTATTTAGGAGTACAATTATAAGTTTAAGTAAAAAAATAAATAAAAATCAATGACATCTCTTATCAAACTTAAAAAGGATATAGTGGTATTTTACTTTATTAACTATCATGGCATTACAATAAGCATGGCCAAAGTAAAACGTGGTTGTTAAGACCTAGGATTACCCAGAACACCCACGACGTCGTTCTAAGTTAAGGAAAGAAAAAGGTAAAAATGAGTGCGTGAGAGAGAAGAAACCGATTCCTTCCTTCCGGCTAGTTCCCAAATAAAGATTTGATGGCCATAAGGCCCTTGCAATTAACAATCTCGTTCTCTCGCCCCATCAACAACAAGAAGCTCCTCTCTCTCGTTTTATTTTCTTCTTTTTCAACAACAAGAACAACAAAGCCCCTATCTTTTCCTTCCTCTCTCGTTTCCTCTACTCGGATTCCGTCTCTTCAAATCTTGCGTGGAATCGCCTCAAGCGCATCGCTGTATAACCAGAGGCGACAGCAGCAGCAGCGGCAACAGCGCTCGAGGCAGTTGGAAACACCCGAAAGGCTGGCGCAGAAGATCGGCAAATCGATTAGGCGACCAGGCGCGCCCTCTAAGTCTAGGGTTTACGCCGACGTCAATGTCGTCAGGACCAAGGAGTACTGGGACTATGAGTCCCTCACCGTTCAGTGGGGGTATGCCATTTTTTCTCTCACTGTTTTTTAATTATGAATACCGTATTTTTTTATTTGTTGTTTGTTTGGTGGCAAAAGACAGGAAAATTGTAGTATCAGGGAGGATTGGGTTGTTTTGCTTTGTTTTTGGAGGATATTTGGAGATCGAATTGAAAACTTGGAGTTTGAGTGGAATATTAGGGTTGCATTTTTCAGTTTGAATTAGGTTTTAAGCTTGAGGCTAATTTATATATGGTTCGATTCTTTTTTTTTCTTTGCTGGGTTTGAATAATGAAAGACTAATATGGAAACTGAAGAAAAATAAGATTGAAATTTACGTGCTATATAATCATTAGTTGGCTTGGTTTCTCAGCTTTGAATCTTCGTGGAACATTAGAATTTGGTAGAGACGTTTCTTTTATCAGGTTACCGTTGATTGAAAATTTATGGCTAGAATGTTGTTTTCATTATTCTACATGCTATTAGCGACCAATTGGATTATTATGAGGTGGTTTGATTGATAATTACAGGGAGCAGGATGATTATGAGGTGGTGAGGAAGGTAGGGAGGGGGAAATACAGTGAGGTCTTTGAGGGCTTTCACTGCACTGATAATGAGAAATGTGTTATCAAGATTCTTAAACCTGTGAAGAAGAAGAAGGTGAGTGCATGCAATGACACTGCTTCTTTTTGCATGGTCCAACATTTTATTCTTATCTTCTTCTAATCAAAGAGTGTTTAGGGTATGCTATTTGTTTTCTTTGTTGCTGTAATGCATATCAGGTTTTAAAATTATATATATATGTATGTATGTATGTATGTGTATATATATATTTATGTATATATGTATATGTATATATATGTGTATATATATATAGATGCACACACACATGTATAGCATAAACCTACACACACTCCTCGAACCCTTGTCCACCATGTTGGCAGGGAAATGCCCTTGCTAATGCTCCAAAGCAGGCAAGGGCGGTTTTTAAACTTATATATTGGGTAATAGTTTGCTTTATGTACTGCATGTTGGACAACATGGGACGTGGTTGATTGGTCTTGTTTAAATGCTCAACTTTGGTTGCTTGCTTTATCTTGGATTAACCTCATCTATGTAGCTTTTATATGTAGAGAGAAGTAGAGAACCGATTGCACCTTGAAGTGTGTTATAACTGACTTTTTGGCACACAGGTCAGCTCTTATGAGCTTGTTGCCCATTCTACAAAATTTTCGGATAGAAGGAAGTATTAGTTTCCATCAATTGTATAAAAGAAGGCAAATAACTGTTTTCATCCAACCTTTTGGAATGTGGGAGGCACTGTGTTGTAGGGAAGGGGAGGTTAGGAGAAAGCTACTTGAACGCGCCTTTTTGTCTGATATTATCAGGAGAAATGCTTTTGACTTAAAGAATCTTAGGATGGAACTCTGAGTTTGTGATGTTATGGAGCCAACATTTTAAGCTTAAAAATTTACAGCTTTTCATCAGTTTATTCTATTTCAAAGTTATATATTTCATTTTGTGGTTATGGTCTGTACAGAGCATGCTTGTTTACACCTTTTGTTCATCAAGATCCAAGTCCGAAATTGGACCCTCGAATCTTCTTCAAACATTGTAATCGAAGGATTACCAATGCAAACTTGTGAGTTTGGGGTTAATCTATGTTGTTTTAGATAAGAAAACTTCATTAGGAGAGAAAAAGAGTACAAAACAAGAGGACAAGGAGTCCTAAAAGAAAAAAATGAGTCTACGTCAAAATGGCCCTCTAATCTCTCTGCATATCATTCAAAGAAATATTCCTAAAAATTCTTGTATTTGAAGACCAAAGGGAAAAAAGGAAAACAACCTTGACAACCCTGTCCCAAAGCAGCACCATCCTGGGACAATCTTTAAAAATCTTTTCATTCATTTACCTTCCAAATCACCCAAAGAATCACAAACCAAGCACATTGGCATAAAATCTTTTGTCGCTAACTCTTCCAAACCCCCTAAATTTGATTTTCATAAGACCTAGATGGACGAACCCAAATCTCACCAAAATTTGCCAAACAAATTATTCCAAAGCTGCTTAGTTACTTCACAGTGGAGAAAAAGGATGGCTACTTGCCTCATTTGAGGACTTGCACAGTCCAGACTGAGTGTCTTGTTAGGCCTCAACACTTGCAATAAGTCATTAGTATTGATCCTGTTAAGTACTCAAGTACCAAATGAAAGCTTTGATCCTAGGGGGAACTTGTGCCTTCTAGATACCCTTGTCCAAAGGAAAAAGGAGAGAGAGGGATAGATTTCAATAGATTTGACATGAATGATTTACACGAGAATACTTCAGAGTCATCCTCTTCCCAAACTCCAGTATCATTCCTAGAATGGGGAGCAAAGAAATCAAGGATGCTTACCGTACATACTCTTCTGTTTCCCTCTCATTGACATGAATGATTTACAAGAGAATACTCTAGAGTCATCCTCTTCCCAAACTCCAGTATCATGCCTAGAATGGGGAGCAAAGAAATCAAGGATGCTTACCGAACAGATACTCTTCTGTTTCCCTCTCATTGTGATTTCTAAAGAAATGTAGATCCCAAGATAAAGAAACTTTATCCATGGAGGAAAAAAAGGAAATTGGAGCATTGTGAATATAGGAGAGTCTATGGAGTCAAGGAAATGATTGGGGTCAATCTACGTTAATTTGTTCATATAAAAAATGGCATTAATATAGCCCTTTTATTACTTACAATCTTTAAAATTCTTGTTCTTCTTTGTGGCCAAGGGCATATCTCATTGGTAGCGATTCTTTCCTCTAAAGATATCTTAGGTTCAAATCCCCCCTCCCCAATTTGATGTAGAACATGTAGAACTCAAGAAGAATAATATTAAAGGCGCAATGGCAGAGGAATCACAATATATGAGTAATTCCCCACTCGTTTCACTGAAGTTCCACAAAAGGGGGTGCACGTGTATATAGGCAAAAAAACCTAACCATAAAAGGAAACTAATTCCTAATAATAATAAACCTAATAGTAATCCCATTCACGGAAGTATTTTTTAATTTCTATTCCTACGTTTATAATGATTGGGGTTAATCTATGCTGATTTGTTCATATAAAAGTTGACATTAATATAGCCCTTTTATTACTTACAATCTTTAAAATTCTTGTTCTTCTTTGTGGCGGAGGGCATATCTCATTGGTAGCGACACTTTCCTCTAAAGATATCTTAGGTTTGAATCCCCCTTCCCCTATTTGATGTGGAACACGTAGAACTCAAGAAGAATAATATTAAAGGCGCAATGGCAGAGGAATCATAATATATGCGTAATTCCCCTCTCGTTGCACTGAAGTTCCACAAAAGAGGGTGCACATGTATATGGTCAACAAAACCTAACCATAAAAGGAAACTAATTCTTAATAATAAACCTAACAGTAATCCCATTTACTGAAGTATTTTTTAATTTCTTCTCCTACGTTTATAACGAGTCTTCCAAAATTCTTGGTTGGCTCTCCATTACTATTGCATCGAGTTGATATTTCTTATTTTTTCAGTTATGGTATATTACTTATGTTCAACCTCATATGGTATAATATCTATTTAGAGTATTAGGGTGAGAGGTTTCTCGTGTGTTTTTGTATCTTATATGGATAGGCTGCAGCTGCTTTTTAACTTTTACTTTTTTTTTTCGGTAATCAAAGAAACGAGGATGGCCCTTGGTGAAACAGTAAGGTTTTGTGACCTGGGCCTCACCGGTCCAAAATGCAGAAACAGCCTCTTGGCAATGTGGGGCTAAGGCTTTGTAAATCTGACCCTCCCCAGACCGTGCAGTGGCTGGAGCCTCATGCACTGGGCTGCGCTTTATACTCAAAGAAATCTTGGGGGGTTTCTAAAAGTGATTTCTTATACAAGTGCTTTATCTTATGCACAAGATTGGAACATGACATATGTGTGTTTTAATTTCTAATTTTCTGTTACGTAATATTCTATAAAAGGTGATTGTGTTTATGATGCTTATTAAGATTGCCATCTTCTTTGCATTTGATAGCTCAGTTCCAAGGACTCTTTCGATGGCTTACTTTGTTTATCTGCTAAGTGCAGATTAAGAGGGAGATTAAAATACTGCAGAACCTTTGCGGCGGACCGAATATCGTGAAGTTGCTTGATATTGTTAGGGATCAGCAGTCGAAAACCCCAAGTCTAATTTTTGAATATGTGAATAATACTGATTTCAAAGTGCTTTATCCAACACTTTCAGACTACGATATTCGATATTATATCTATGAACTTCTAAAGGTAAGCAACCATTTCCTTATTTCTGCAGTTGATAAGATAACATGTTGCATCTTAGATCTTATGAGAATGTATGCTAATAAAAAGTGAGTGAAATAGACTATAGTTTCTGTACTGCATATCTTGCTTCAACTCTATCTTTTCTTTTTATTAATTAGGCTGGTAAACTACTTTTGGTTCTTGAATCTTTCCTTTTCTGGGGACATGTCATTCATTTGTTGCCATGGTAGTATTTCAAAATCGGTCACCTGAAATGGAATCCGATTTTGTGAATCAGTTTTGAGAGGCCTAAATCCCTCCAAGGCAGAATGATTCAAACAATCTCCATGCTCAAAGGCAATAGAAGTTCTTTGTAGAGCATTGTTCTGGCTTTCATGGTTGGAAAATTCCATATAGTATTTGACAAAATCAGTTTGATAGTTGTCCCTCAGTGCAACCGCTTTTTTTTTAAATGCTATCTTCTTGTGTTGTAAATGATTTTATGTAGGCATTGGATTATTGTCACTCACAAGGTATCATGCATAGAGATGTCAAGCCACATAATGTAATGATTGATCATGAGCAACGGAAACTTCGTCTCATAGATTGGGGCCTAGCAGAGTTTTATCATCCTGGGAAAGAATACAATGTTCGTGTTGCTTCAAGGTTGTTTTCTTTTATTATTTTTAATGGTTTTGATAGCTTCTATCTTAAGCTCTCTCTCTTCCTTTCTAATGATCCGTGGGAGTTCTTTTGTTTGCACCAATTGCTTATTTGCCAAACTTTCGTAGCATCTTAGCATGATCCTAGTACACTCATTGTTACTCCTCATTTTTGGTGACTGATCAGTTAGAGGGCTTCCTTTTGAATATTTTTTGATTCAGGAAATTGTAAACCATGGATCTTAGAAGCAAAGTCCTTTTTATTAGGGATTTTCTGTATCTTTTTTAGCCCTTTTTAAATTTGATTTCCTAGCAAAACAAAAGCAAAAAACAAAAAAAGGGACTGAGTTACCAGTTATTTTGTTTCACTTGTTTGTTGAAGTATCATATGAAGGGTGTCACACATTCTTGTTTTCTCCATCATGTGACAAGATGGATTTAAGGCTTGCATGTATTGTGGAGAATTTGCATTCGGTTGTGGTCCTGTGAAGTCAAGAAAGCTACTATGGCTAATGAGAAAATATTTCCATTGCCCTTGGTAGTATGGAATTGAAGTGTTCAACAAGTTTATTGTTGAAAATACCATGATTCCACCCCAATTCCAATTTCAATTCTAAACTTCAATTTTATGTAACCAAACGCAACGTTAGTGTGCTGGTACTACGATTTTCACTCTGTGTCGATGTATTTGGTTGACTTTCTTAGATCTAAGATTATTCAGAGCATGTTTGTCGAATATTCACGTCTACACTCGAACAAACTGATTAGCAATCTCTTACTGTCTAGCATGCTAAGATGTTCAATGATGATGTTTTTGTATTAGGCATCTATATTGATAAAGTTTCTAGTATGTTATAAGTTATACCTTTTCCATGATTTCTCCCATCGCCTTTCTTTTTTTTTTTGGGGGGGGGGTAAATCTGTGAATGCTTGAACGAATACTTTTCGAGTCATTTTCGTCGGTATGGTTTACTGACTGAATGTTTCCCCCATGTTGGGGACAGATTATAACTAGTGTGTTTGGCAATATTGCTATGGTATGTCTGGTGAAGTGAACTGACATCTGCAGGAAGAATTATGCTCACATATGTTCTGTTAACCTTGTAATTTAAAGCTCTTAAGGTTTTGTTTGGTTTATCAATAAAGGAATAGGAATGGAAAGTCTATTCCAAGTAATCTTATTTCTTGTTACTTAAAAAAGAAAGTAATTCTATTTCTTGTTATGTTATTCCATATATATGTTTGGGTAATACAAAATTCTTAAATAAAAATAATGTTTGGGTAATACAAAATTGAGATAGAGAGTGAAATCCATTTCCTTTACATTCCAAAACACACCTTAGGCCTCAGATACTCTTTGTAATTATCTTAAACATTTTTCTCAAAACACACACACACATGCACATATGTATATATGTATATATATAATGTAAAACATAGTCAATTCTCTTGAAAATTTTGGTCACTATAACTTTTGATTGACAATAAAGCAAAATTTGGCATTTAAAGTATTCTTTAAGAAAAAACAATGTTTGCACTTTGCAGCGTGAAGAAGTGTTTTCTGCGGAGTCCTCACCAGTTGCCAATATTTAGAAAATGTTAGAGCCAAAACGTGTGGAGAGAATAGATAAAATGGGCCCATTAAAGGGTAAATGGTTTTGTGGGGTTTCTCTCCTATAGATAGTTGTACGCATGGGTTGCACCCCTTGGTGTGCTTTTTTTTATAAAAAAATACATTTTTACATATAAAAAAAGGGTAAAATCATCATTGCATTGCCTTCCCTTAGATTCTATTAAAGGGGAATCGCAATACCAGTTGACCGCTGGGTTTGCGATGCTGGCTTTTTTTCGAGTAATGACATAATTACCACAGATATTGTATTCTTCCTGTCGATATGATACCAAATGTTGGCGTGCAATTAGAATACCATTTCGCTGCCATTCCTCAGGCAACCAAATGGAGCCTAAAAATAGTAGGACCATTTTTGTTTGGGACATAGTGAATCATTGGAAAGTTAGAGATGATGTCTGAGAGTAATTATTTCTTTCATCTCAGTTTTATCCACATAGGAGAGGTCGTAGAGGATAAGACATGTCAAACAAGAGTGGGGTGGATGACATAGAAAGCATAGTTTTTAAGGACTCTGATAGTCCGATGCAAGGAAATTGATTGATTGCATCATGAGAAGTTACATGGTACAAGTAGAAGGTGCTACAAGGACAAAATAAGGGTTGGGGTTTTCTAGAGTTAGGTGATTAGCACGCGTTGGGTTGTGATGTAACTGAAAGTTTCCTCTAAGCAGAGTGGAAGGTGTTGCAGGGTTTCTGTGGCCCTTTTTTTGTGGGGTGGGGGATAAAAGCTTTTGCAACCTCTCCGAGAGGGGTTCTGCTTATCCTAACATTTAAGTATGAGGAACTTCTTTAAAGATGTTAGAAGGCTATCATATGTTAGAAATAGAGCTTCATGCTTGGATACTGAACTGTTTGCATGCAACTCATTATTATATTTTTTTGGTAATTTAGAAATAGAACTTTATGCTTCGATGATGCATCTAATTGCATGCAAGTCATTATTGTAATCTTTAGGACTAATGATTTAGCAGTTTATTTTTGTTCGGGTTCAAACTTTTTAGGTATTGTAGTTTCTTTCCAGTGATCAATGTGTCATCAATGTGTCACTCTCTCCTCTTTGTGGTTTGCAGATACTTTAAAGGTCCCGAGCTTCTTGTTGATTTGCAAGATTATGATTATTCGTTAGACTTGTGGAGCCTTGGTTGTATGTTTGCTGGAATGGTTAGTGCTCCAGCCAAATTTATTTTATTCTGGTAGGCTGGATTTTTTTTTCATAGTTCATGCCATGGCACTATATATCAGATTCTCCTCGTGCACATTTTGGTGTGTATGCAAGTAGTCCTGGACATATCTTTTCATGGTCCCCTCATCATCAAGTCTCAACTCAAAAGTTCCCCCAGATATTATGGTTATCGATCATCAGAAAATTGACTTGCTTTTTTGTGGACCTTTTTCTGAGTCACAGACTGGATTTTTAAAATTAGTATCTTAGATTTATGGGGTAGCATGTCTTGTTGGTGATGCCATAGATGGGTGGATCATGATCTGCTTGCATATTCATCCATGAGTGGCAGATGGGCCAGGCGTATCGAAATATGATTTAAGGCCAAGGTATGTGATGAACTCTCTTCTGATGCTTATTCTTGAGGCTTGTGGTACACAGATATTCCGTAAGGAGCCATTCTTCTATGGGCATGACAATTATGATCAGCTGGTCAAAATAGCCAAGGTATGGTTTGTATAAATTTTAGTAACAGGTATTGCATTACTGTATATGATCATTATAGCATGGAAAGGGTTTTGTAGATGTGTGTATGTTATTTGCAAGGATGTTCACTGCTCCCCTCATCTGCTTTGTTGGTGACACATGACAAGGCACCACGAATCTAGCAAATTATGCTTGGTTAAGTGAGTGCATAATGCGTGTGCATGTGTGCGCTCTATTACTCCCCCTCCTTTATTTCTTTTTTACCCTCTTTTCTGATAATAATTTTTCTTTTCCATTTTTAATCTTTAGGAAATTTGTTTTGTAAATGAGGTAGATCCTGTAGACTTTGTGGAGTTTCTATCCTTTAGATAATTGTTGTACATGGGTTGCACCTCTTTGGTGCGTTTCTTTATATATACCTTTTACTTATAAAAAAAATCTTTAGGAAATTTGTTTGCTCCTCTTCTGCTTAATTGGTACCTATGACAAGCAAATTGTAATGCTTGCTTAAGTGAGTGGATAAATTTCTTGTGTGGGGGTTGATTTTTTTAGTACAACAATGATTCTAACATACCCCTGCTCTCCCCCAACCCACATCACAACTACTTATCCATAAAAGAGTTGTAAGCGTGGGATTCAACCCCAGGACCTCAAGGCATCGAAGTTTTTTTTACTTGAAGCAATAACCAATGAGCTAATCACTTCTCATTTTTTTCGGTGGAGTGAGTGAGTTTTCTTTTGGAGAAGATGATAAAGAATAGAAATGTTTCTTCTCTGCTACAACAGGTAATTGGGACAGATGAACTAAATGCTTATTTGAACAAGTACCACATAGAATTAGACCCACATCTTGCAGCCCTTGTTGGAAGGTTGGTAATATTATCCCTCATGATTCTGCGTATTCTGTTCTGCCTACTGAATTCCATTTTTCAAAGTGTGAAACGTTTTTTGTTCTTGATAGACATAGCAGGAAACCATGGACGAAGTTCATTAATGTAGACAATCAACACTTGGCAGTTCCTGAGGTAGAACCCTTAGCCATATGCAATCTACAATTCTGATTCCCTTTTCCTACCATTACGTTTTATTTATACTTTTTTTTCTTTTCGGAAGGCTATTGACTTTCTTGATAAGTTGCTGCGATATGATCACCAAGAAAGGCCAACTGCTAAAGAAGCAATGGTACATCTCTGATCCTTATTCACCTTTTTAAGGAATAAAAATGCTCTTAAATGCTGTATATTGTTCACCGAGATTTGCCTTGTCGTTGTGTGCTTGTGCGTGACTATGTGCATGCCTCTATACGGGTGCCTGCCAGAGGGCACATGCTAGCATTTGTTTGTTATGCACTTGTGCTTAATGAGACTGTCTAAACTAGTCGTTTAAAATGTTATCAATTTAAGACTGCTTTGTAACTAAATAACATTGATGTCATGCAGGCCCATCCTTATTTCTACCCAATTAGAAATGCAGAAAGCAGCAGAATACGTATTCAGTAATGTGAAATATGGATGCTGCTGTCAAGATATGTTTGTCTTTTTGCATGTGGCGGGGTTTTCTACTGCAA
Organism: Bretschneidera sinensis; assembly: GCA_023935145.1. Lineage (NCBI taxonomy): Eukaryota > Viridiplantae > Streptophyta > Magnoliopsida > Brassicales > Akaniaceae > Bretschneidera > Bretschneidera sinensis. The sequence continues at coordinate 3,512,995 of CM043703.1, read as the reverse complement.
TCTGAGTTCTGACTGAACCTTTTATTTTTTGGCTGGGCTTGCATTTATTGATTAGTGTTCGGTGTTTCTTTGTCACAAAGCAACAGTTTGTTTCTTTCTTTTTTGGTCAGTTTAGGTTTCCTGTGTGCTGCTTATAAATAGTGAATGAATTATTGATTTGATTTCGGCCAAAGATAAGGATGCTTTGTCCAGTTTACTTTTTTCCTATTGTGGTCAAAGTGAACATTTACAGATTTTCCTCATACAGCTGCTTCTGCCTTGGAAATGATCAACCCATGAAAAGGACAGGTGGTTATTGACAAATTCTAATCTGAAAAATCTACCTCGCTGATTGAGGCAAATGTAATTTTTTTTATGGGTTACGATTATTGAAGTTGGGGAGATTGAATTTGAGATCTCTTTTTGTGAAAAATAAATGTGGTTATCAATCTAGTTATGTTCCAAATGGAACTGTAAAATTTTTGTGGTTGATTCTCAATATATTTTCGTTGGAAATTTGAGCTAGAATGTGGTAGTTGTTCCATTAATGTCATACCATCGGACTGCAATCCTTGTTTGTCTCATAGGGTATGAAAATATTGAATTGGATAATTTTCCTAATGCCCAATCATCTCTCTCTATCCATTTGTATTTGGGCTGTTGGAGCCTTTTTTGGCAGCAGAAACAAGTTAGGCTAGGTCTGACCTTTATGGGCTTTATTTTACATGCGTCCTCTCCCTTTCTATGCTTAAAAATACATTGGCAGTTTCTTTCTGATCTGTATTGGCAGTTTATTGTTGCTTGGGTAGATGCTTTTCTTATACTAACAGAGTAGACAAATTGTAAGAATATAGGGAGTTTATGAAATGATCTTTGTTTGTTATAAACAGAAAAAAATAAGTCAAACACTTCTAAAAGAAGTTCTATGAAATGATTTTTATTTTTAAGAAATTGAATTTGTGTAAAAATGATTGTTTTTACACACACTAAAAAGTTTCAATTAATAAACCGTTTTTACTGTTTCACCAGAGTGATTCAGTTAAAAATATAGTAAAATAAGACTCAAATGTCTAGCACTAATGTTGATTTCTGGCTTTCAAATGTTCTCTACCTGATCTGTCAAACTCTACACCTCTGCTTTTTGGCATTATGTATTTGACAGTTGAAGTTTGAACCACCAAAGAGGTCTTTTTCTTTCACTTTATCCATTATCTTTTCATTTGACGGATGATGCCTTAAAACAAAATGGAAAAATCTTTTAAGTAACGGAAGCACCGAAATTCCAATTTTCTTACGTGAACCTATAAACAACACACACCGGCCATTGTTATCCTTTGGCGAGACATGAACGGTTTCCCTTAAGATCTTTGGACTTTTCATGTTGACCCAGAAGAAATGGTAGATTTCCTCAAATTCTGCAACTTGCTGACCACTTTATCTTCCATAACTTAAAAAGATAAAGCCATTCTGTTATAGCCATTCAATACAAGCGGTTTTTTTTGCCCTGCTTATCAGTTGACGCTGTAGACTTGGTGTTGTTACATTTGAAAAATGCTTTTTATCCATTACCCTCGTTGCCACCCCCAAACAAAAGAAGAAGAAAGAAATTTGGAGGGAGATTTTTTTTTTTTTTTTTTTTTACTTGAGCAAGAAAATGAACATTTTAAAATGAAAATTATTTCTATTTAGATTATTTTGATAAAATATTATATTTTCACATCAAAAAAAAAGAAAAAGATATGACATCCTAGGCAAAAAGCCTTTCCACTGTACCTCATTCTAAAATATGGAGGCGTTACGTAATTAAAGATTAAATTCGCCCCTGCCCCATTCTTTTTGTAAATGCGAAAGTTATCCAGTTGGATTTTATTCTGAACGTTGACGATAATCTAATCAGAAAAATAAAAGAGGATAAGAAATATACTTAGATTTTTATGCTTCAAAATCTAAATGATTGATTTAAATTATAATTTAAGCCCCTACCATCCCATTAAGCTAATGATACTATCATAATTCACTTTTAAGTAAGGGGGAGAAATAACCGATATATAAATCAGACAAATAATCCATACATTGTGAGAATTAAACATGAGTCTAAGAGTCTCAACTTTGACCGTTAAATCGAAATATTATTGACATTTTTCACAATTTTTTAAGATTTTACAATAGTTTGATATAATTTTTTTTTTTAGTATACATCAAAAGTGAAAGAACATTCTTAGAATTTTTTACTAATTTGTAAAAGAATTTGAACTTCTCTAATATCAAGTTGATAAGCAATAATGCTACTAATTTAATATTGATTACAAAATAAAACTAATTCTTCGTAGTTTTTTTTTTTTTTGGTCAAAAGTACTCTCAATCGTTAGATAGAAAGAAATATCAGAAAATTTTTATCTATCTAACAGTAGAAAGTATTTCTAATCCAAAAAAGTCATATGAACTAAGTCTAGACAAAAATATTTAATTGAATTAAGATAAATAAAGGGTGTACCTCTTATTTGAGGTTTTTTTTGACGAGGATTAAATCTTCATTTTAGAAAAAAAAAAATTCCCAACTTGAAAGGATTTGGAGGGAACTATACGCACTATCATATCCAATGGCGGATCATTGGTATAGACAAATGGGGCCGTGGCCCGACAAACATTTATGAATTTCTTTCAACTCAAAAAAAATATATTGTACTTTAAATACTTGTGACTCACTCAAAGTAAAATGTTTAGAATTAATATTCTAAATAATTTACATGTAATAAATATATAAAAATTATAACATCAAAACATACATTTTTTACTTATCTAATTAAATTATACACATGCTTTAATATTTGAGCAGTTTTAAATTATTCATTATAAGTATTTGATACTAAATAAAATAACATAAAAAAATAACTTTAAACATTAAAGACCAGATTCATTCTTTTTTTTTAATATATTTTACATCTTGTTTTTAAAATCATAACGTGTACCCACAAGTTAGAGACACCGTTTAATTTTGTAAGTAAATAGCGAGTTTGTAGTTTTTTCTTTCTATTTTAAAAGTAAGTTTCTGATAAAATAATAATAACCCATTTTCAATTTAATAAAAAAAAGTTTACATGATTCATAACCTTAATAAAAATAATAAAGTTCTTATGAAAAAACACATAGAAAGTAATTAATATATTTTCAAAAAAATACATAGAAACCCCTCAAAAATATAGTTCAAGATCCTTCAAGAGTGCCAATAAATACATATTTCTCTCTATTTTCTCTTCATATCTTTTTTTTTCTTTCCTTTATGTATTTCCAAATATAGCCTTAAGGTTGAGGTCAAATTGGTCACAGAGCGGAGAAAGAGGGAGTTTCCAGGAGGGTTGACCCTTTGAAAGACAAAGATCCCCAGCCCCACCAAGTCATAGAAGGTGAAAAGACATGGTCCCTACCCAAATTTAGTTGAGGGGCAAGTGTCCTTAGCTTTCCTCTTTATGGATTGATGGGTCCTTGTGCTTTGCCTAGAGCTCCCCACAAATGATGAAATGCCATTTTGCCTTGCCTCTCTGTCAAAATCCTCTCCCCTATTCTTCCTCCTATAATTACCCTTTAGGGGCTTTTGGTTCCTCCAATGCTCCTACAAATCCACAAGCTTAAGGGATGTGTCCCTTTGTTTCTTAAGGATATCTCTCCCATTTCGATATCATGTTTCCACGCTCCTCGCCCGCGTGACTCCCAATCTGATCGATGTTGACCAGTTGAAATAGTGAGCATCAACTTACACGCACCTTGATTGGGGGTGGTGGAAATGTTACAACATAATAATTGGAGACAAAGTTAGGACATAAGAATCCCTTGCTTATGAGACATTTGGCATATAATCCGAAACTTGAGATCGGCTTAGAGAAAACCGTCCACCTCACAAATTCTGTATTTACGGTGTAGTATTTTTGTGACTACACAAATAATTAGATGCATATACAACGGCGACGTTTGGTAAGTATTTAAGCAAGTTTAACTTGCTTAAATTTTTTGAAGGTGATTTAAATTTTAAAAGTTTTAAGTAAGTTAGATTTAAATTTGCTTAAATCTTTCCTCAACATTACCAACATTATCAAAGAAGTTTTAAGTGATGTTTGATCCGATTGTAGTTTCAATTCTCGATAATTAAAAAGGTTTCTGTAAGAATTTATTTGTAAAACAACTTTAAAGCTAAAATTTGTTTGCTGTTTAATAAAATAGTTACGAAAGTTTTTGCATTTGATATAGATTTAGTTTTTTAGAATATAATTTTCAATTTAATTAATAATCTTATCGTTCAAGTCAAATACATTTGGGTGTCATGAAGTCTTAAAATCGATTTTTCAGGCCAAATTCTTTATGGATAAAAAAGACTGTTAAATGGGTGGGTGAAAATTAACGCGATGGATTAATTAGTCAATGCAATAAATAAAAAATATATAATTTTCAACTTAAGAAATTATAATCAAATCACATATACATTAAGATCCGTTTGAAAATGGTGTTTCTTGTATATAATAAACTTTTTTCTAAAGACTATAGTGTTGTTTGGTAACTTCTTTGAGCAGTGATTAAAACCATTTTTTTTGCTTTAAATTAAAGTAAAAATTGATTTTAATCACTGCTTAAAAGCAATGACCAAACAACGCGCATATATATATATGTATATATATAATAAAGTAGATATGTAGTAATAAAAGTTGGAATTAATGTTTGGATCATTATACTTAATGGAATGTTTAAATAGGTCACTATTTATATTTTAAATTTTTTTTTATGAATATATATATTTTAAGCTTTGTATTAGAGTAACCATCTACTTTAAATTAAACCTAAATCAGAATAAACAAGTTCCAGTCTCCAGGGTGCTTAACCTATATTTATTAATATATGTACATATGAGAATATGCAATACATGTTGCCATCACAATCAACCACATCATGGTATCCATAAAATATTGTATATGACCATGCATGCATATATGTATATGATCATCACCATGACGATCATGATAATGATGTTGATAGGACCTGAACGCAGGTTTTCTGAATTTGTTCTTATTAGACCCATGCTTTCGGTTCAGTATCAATTATACATGCATGTACTACTACTAGTACATGTCTACTATTGTAGATATCTATAAAGGGCATTATCGTACATTAACAATATTTTAATTTCATTTTTGAATTTTTTTAAAAGGTTTGTTTTTTATTTTTTCAAAACTTAAGAGTGAAGATCGCCTTATCTTTTTTTTTTGGTAAATATAAAGACGGATAAAGTTAAGGATCATCCACTTATGACAGTGAGTTTTACTTCACATTCTCAGCTCATTGACACGTAGATGCGAAGTGAAAAAAAAAATCATTTCTTTGAAAATATTTTTTGAAATTATCAATAAAATTACAAAAAGTTACCAATAAAACTTCTAGGCGCAAAAAAATTCCTGGCCAAAGTAATTTGTAACTTCATATCCGTTATCACTTGTAACTTCGTCGACAGTAAGAGAGATATTAAGCTCACCGAAGTAAGCTCGTGTGAAAAAAGGTACTTGATATGAGTAAAAAATATCCAGTCCTGAAACAATTAGATACCATCTTGACTTCATAAATAATGATAATCAATCACTTAATTGGTGTAACTTGTGAATCTAAACTATGCTAAAATGAATGACTACTCATGAGTTTACTTAACTATGGATTTGGTCTCTCAAAAACGAGGGATGATTTGCAAACTCACTCGATATGATTAAGAGTACGTTGACGAAATTTACTTCAGTTTTTTTAAAGATTTCGCTCTTTTTCTGAACCTATATAAAATAAAATAACTCATCTTCAATCGAAAGAGTTAACGCACAACTAACGAAAATACTCTCGTTTCATTATTTTTTTAAACTTTTTTTTACGTCACTTCGATATATTTATTAACTTAAACATCAAAAAAAAAAAATTGAAATCCAAACTTTTTTTATAAAGATTCATGTACCAAATTAACGTAAACACAAAAACAAAATCAAATTCAATTTCTCTCTCCCTTCAACCCTTGGGATCACCCGCATCATTTCTACTGTTAAGAGTCGAGAATTCAGAACCTCCCTTTGTCGTCTTTTTGGCATCAACGTTACCATTTAGCAAAGTAAATTTTTTAACTTAAGCTGGTTAATTTGAAGAAGAATATTACTACAGGATAAACTCATGCATGCAAGCCAAGCTCAAGGATTGACCCTACCCATCAGCTAATTAAACAAATCCTGCTCGCATTGTCCCATCTTGTGCTTGGATTGTATCTTCCAAAAAGAAGAAAAAAGATAACGATTGATAAATGGTGTATAAAAATGGACGGTTGTGATTTTGTCTTCATGCTGAGCTTACTAGTGAAATGCATGTTCCCCACGTGTCATCATAATGTGATTATGAAATGTCATTTCATATAGATCTACATATATATACGGAGGGGAGAGAGAGATGGGGGATGGGGCACACCTGGCACGTCTCATTGAGGGGACACGGTGCACAATCTTGGGGATTCGGCCGAGCCAGGGCCGCACCCTAGTGTCGGACTCCTACCATACAAAATTGCCCAATACAAAACAAAACAACAATTTGAGGGCAATGACACCTCCTTAGCTCCTCTCCCAAATGCGTCCCCCCCACACAGTTCTCTCCCTCAGTAGTCACACCACCAGATCCCCACACTATCCCTGCCCTTTGTCCCCCTTCTCCCGCCAAAGATCCCAACATTCAAAGCTGTAAGTCATTTATAAAAATTAGCCACTTCTCATCTACTTGTAAAACTATTTTCAGTAAAAAATTTCTTAAATCAAGGCTCTGTTTGTTTCCATCTAAATGTATTAGTACAATGTATTTTTTTTTTTTTTATGTAAAATGAGTTTCATATAAAATTATAAATCTTCAGTTATATTTTATTTTATTTTATTGAAGTATAAAAATAAATGAAAGAAAATGTAGAGAATAAATAAAGAAATAGATCCATAGTGTAATATGTAAGAAAAAATTAAATTTTAGGAAAATGAGAAAGCGTGTTCTTTTACGAAGTAAGTAATTTTCCATTCATTTGTAAAATAACTTACGGTAAAAAATTTGCAAGTCATTTTCTTTTAAAATGATAGTTTTTTGGTTTTCCAACATAAATTACTTTAATTACATTCAATCAAACACAGTAAAAATATATTTTACATGAAAATCATTTTTCACATATGATTTTACGGTGAAACAAACAGAAATGATAATTTATGTTATAAAATGGTTTTCAATAAAAAAAAACATTTTATGCTTAATCAAATAAGATGAAAATATCAATTTACATGAAATCATTTTTCACTATTAATTATTTTGAAGATAAAACCAACGGAGCATTAGTACCTAGTAAAGCAATGTGAAAAACGTTTTTTTTTTATCACAAATTCAATTTATTAGAAATTATTCTTAGCTTTTGATTCTCTTCATATATATCATTTTAAAGATACTTAAACTAATTTTTATTTATAAAAAAACATAAATTATTTTAGAAACTTTTCTAAACAATCCCTTAAATTGACGGTTGAGCGTAAGTAAGATTTCGGGAGATAAGCTATCAAGTAATAGATATGTAAACTGTAAAAAACAAATAGATATGTAATTTGACAAATGCCAGTTGCCTAGTCGCATTTGTAGCTAGCTAAGTTATTAATTTGTGGGTCATTATAGTTAAATATTTGTAATTACAAGGTCAATCTTCAATAATTATGTCACCGACCCTTAAAACAAGTAACGAGAAGGAAAACAAGGGTCTTGTTTAAGGTCGTTTGTTTCGATCTTAAAAATATTTGCATTTTCTCTTCTGCCGTTACCTTATCGGACTAGAAAAATATATACGAGTAGTAGTTTCGCTTTGTGCCGGAGGGTCAATTTGAAAGTCTCGATGTGCCCAAAAAAGCATTGGAGTCTGTCCATGTTATGGACAACAAGCACACAGAATAAAACAAACAAATTTACGTAAATTAAAAAAATGTCACTTAACTAATCCTATATCACTCCTCGAGCCACACCATCCACTTATTTTCTCCTAATTACTACTAATTTGGTGGGTCAACTTGCTCAAAACCCTAGCTAGCTAGCTTTCCAACTGTCTTAATCCAATTTTTAATCACCCCATTAACATCTTTGTTTATTTCTTAGTTCCCATTAAGCATGACAATTTGCAAGATAATGGTGAACATGTTGCCTGCTTGCTTAGGATCTTTCTTCTCCCATGTTGGTTCTTCACGTTTAACGAGGGTTTAGGGTTTGTTTGACTTAATTTTTGATTATACTGTAAAGATTCAAAAGTAATTTTAAAACAGTTTTAACTAGAAGTGATATAGAGTTAAAAACAAGTTAGAGTTTGCTAAAAATTGTGTTAAAAGTACTGTCAAACTAATTGATATGTTTGGTAAATAAGTTGTAAATACTTTTACCACACAAGGATAATTTAGGAACATAAATAATGTAAAACTGATTTTGGGATTAATGTTAAAATAATTCAATGGGTATGGACTAACATTATTTGGGCTTTTAGGTTTTACAATTAACGGGTTAATGTATTGGTCTATTAAGTGAAACATACGATGAGTCTGATAAACATGTAACTTTAATTGTTTAATATGGACTAGTTAGTATGGGTCATGGTGGACATTGAATTTGTGATGAGTGAGTTATTGAATCACTATATGAAGAGATGACTAGATCCTCTTTTGATTCCAATATATATAATTCTCCGGAAAGAATGCAACTTTCTTCTTTAGGGTTTTACAGCTTCTCTCATCAAAGTTAGCTATAAGAGGAATCCAACTATAAAATGAATCAAAGAAAGGAAAATACCTACGCTTATAAGGAAAACTCATTGTTGCTATTTGGTTGCACATCTCATGATAGATCCCAAACAAAATACACTCCTAATTTTCTATCAAATCATATGTTGAGTATTTTATATTTTTTTACAGTGATCTTAGTGGATTTATAAGAATCATCTGTAGAATTTCTAACAATTAAAAGTTACAAAACCCATATTCTTATTTTGGACATAAATCAACTTTTTTTTAAAGTTATAAAACCCATAAATCCACCCTTCTCTAATTCTAATTAGACTAATCTGCTTACTTAATAATTGTTTGGCACCTGCCCTACAGTCCTAGTTGTGTTTTGCAACCATTAGTCATTAGTTATATCATTGGGGGGTAAAAAGGTCCCGTACGGAGCATAACCGAACTAAAACAAAAAAGGGAACAAGATCGCTACTATTATTGTTTCGAGGCAATTGTCGTGGAATTTGTTCTCTTAACTGTTTTTTTCCTTTTTTATTTTTCCTATCAAAATAACACGATCGATACGTGTCGATCACTCATGTTCTTCTTTTAGATCAGAACGATATTTTATTTTAAATTATAGAATTTCAAATCATACGTGATATATTCAAATGACGTTGTGGTCCTGCCTCGAACCGTATTTAGTTTTTATTTTCTGAGTCTTTTTGTAAAAATGATTCGTTTTCTCGATCCATCATCGACCTAATCGATGTGTTTAATTATGATTATCTTGCTCGTAAGCTCTTTCGTCATCACATCATTATACTTAGATGCAATTAAAGTATAATATCATTAAATTGAGGGATATTTAAGTGTAAAGGTAAACTCAATCCGATTTTATCAAGTTGAGAAGACGTTAATCTAATTCAATTCATTTAAATTGATTTAATATTTTTAATTTAAAAATTAATGCACGTAAAAAATAGTTTATTATAATTATTTATTATTTATTATATTTAAAATTAAATTCATACAATAATTTATTAAATCTTACAAACCATCATTTACAAATTAAGTATCTTAAATAACTTCATACAAAGTTCAAACAATCGTAATTTAACACAAACTATACAAAAGTAAATTCTTCAAAATTCAACACTAGTATAGACTTGGTCATAGAATCTTCATAACCAAGTTTCATCATACGAAAAATATAATTAAAGTAAATGAACATAGGACAAGCAAATCAATTCAATAAACTTTTGAAAAATATATTGAAAGTCCAAAAGAAATAATTTCACGAGAACAAACGATCTTTTTCAACTAAAAAATATTAAAAAGAAAAACATGCTTCTCACGTATTTAAATTCTAATTGATATTTTTTTTTAATGAAAACTAGCATTTTTTGTTGAAAGGTTTCTAAGAAGAAAAAAGAAAAGAAATGCTAAGATATATATATATATATATATATATCCACACACAAACACATACACACATACGAAATATATATTGTAATCCAAATTAACTTATCAAAATATGAATGTAGTAAATCAATTATTAAAATAAGTATATTTTAAATATATAAAATATAATTATATAATAACTTTGTTATTGGTTTGGGTTGGATTAAAAAAATTTTAACCCGTGACTCAACCCAATCCACTGCGTTAAAAAATTTCTTAACTCAATTTTAAAAGTCACAGTTTAACTTAACCCATTACATCAGTGTGAGTCGAGTCCTTGAGACCCTTGATTTTCATACTCACCCCTGCTTAAGTGAAATTCCAAGCATTATTATTATATATCTTGAACAGGGGAGAGTATTCTCTTGAAGAATTAATCTCAACTCAAGTTGATTAGTCAATAAATCAAGGTCTCTCTCTCTTTCATTAGGGTACCAAATATATTATTTGATTCCAAATCTAAATGGGAGAAGTACTTGGACAATCGTCAAGACAGAATAATATGTTTAGTAAAATTAAATGTTGGTGGATTCTTAGGATCATCTAAAGCGAATAAGAGGATTAATTAATGATGAGAAAGAACCAAATCCATCATCATCACTTTATTTATTTCATTCTCATTTTATTTTAATCCCATTATTTGTAAGGATCAAATTATTTGTATATGTAATATGCTTAATTACCATACACTTTGACCATCAATCATTTGTAGAAAGAGTAGCTTTTAAAATAGTTATTAACATTTCATTTATTTTTTTAACACTTTAATAATACCTTAATTAAAATTAAACACTCAATTTGAAATTTAATGTACAATTAGTATAATATATATATATATATTTTTTACAATTAGTATCAAATTACTTAAACCGCATAAAAGGAAAAGTAATTGCACTGTTGTGAATTGAATCCGTGACCTTAACTCTTATACCATTTGTCATGATCGAGCGCTTACTAGTACGTCGTGCAACACAAATAATTTAAATTGCATAAGAACACAAATGTCACGTTTTATATGTGATTTGACTCCAATCTGGACTTCCGTTACGAGACAATTGCTACAAACACCTGACTAGAGATGAAGAAAGAGTAATTAATAAAATATTTTGTATGATGAAAAACTGTAAAGAGAATATATGAAAGTAATTGTATTTTAAAAATCAAATTGAGTAATTAACTTTAATTAAGAGTATTACATTATTATAAGTTTTAGAAACCAAAATAATAAATGGAGTGTTAATAATTACTTTTGAAGTGTCAATATTACTATTCAAAAATATTTAAATACTTATAATTTCTAAAATAGTGCACAAATTTAATCACATTTAACATATAATTTATATTTTCTTTCATGCACCTCTTCTAGTACTATATTTATATTTTTTTCTTCATAAAAAAAGATAATTAATACGTACGGACAAAATTTAGTGATGATATCACCATCACGTCGTCCTTAATAGGCCTCAATCGATCACCATTGTCATCATAGCTATCATTGCAGAAAACATTACCATCGTCATGAAAAGAAAAATCTTCATTTATTATTATCTTAATTTGTCATTGTTTCCTTCAAAATTTCTCTTTGCTCTTGATCGTTGTATATTTATTTCTGTGATGTCTATCATATATGTGCTGAAAGGAACAAGTTGTTAATTAAAATATAATAAATTAGTTACTTGTAGATTTTATATATGAATGATGCTCTCGGATTCGGTTTTATAAAAGTTACCACATAACCAGAAATTTTATTAGTAATTACGAGAAAATTGAGTAATAATTTTGGTATTTAATTTTTTTTTTAATTTTAAAATAATTATTATTCCATTTTCTCGTGATTATTAGTGATTTTTTTTTTCAGTTTCGTGGTCGTGGTAACACCACTCTTTATACATATAGCCATTTGTCGAACTGAGGTACTAGTTAAGTAGCTAAATGTACTAATTGTTGATGTCAAAATTTTGTCGAAATCTGAATGTGAAAGAGTGAGACTTGCATACACGAAACAAAGCTAAAACTTAAAGTCACAGAGGTCAAAAGGGTGATATATTCGGAGAACTCTTTAATGCCTAAGTTAATTTTGGTTTTTTTTTTTTTGGAGAATGAAGAAAATCAAAATGAATGGGGGTTGTGTGTTGAGAAATTGTGTCTACCTGTTTGGTTTATGAGGGTCCCTATTTATAGTGTGCGAGAGTAGAGTTTGATCAGGAGAATAACTTTAGTGTTAGAATAGGAGTGGTATCCTTTTAGAGTTATCTATCTGCCGTGCGAGTTTATCCAGAAGTTGGAATGACAAAACAACATCAAGTCTTACGATGTGAAATTACCGTTATGCCTCTTGTTACATGTCGGAAGGTGATTTGTCGTCTTGTTATGGTTAGGAAATTGCCTTTTCTACCATAAAGAATGACATGTGTCATTAAGTTATTGGTAGGGGAATTTTTCTCTCACATCACTAATTAACAAAGTTTAGTTAGTACAGTCGTTTATCTTCATACAAGAGATCAAGTGTTCAAACTCTACTCATATCACGGATGAGAGAGATAGGGGATGGAAGATGACTATCTCTCATTATGTAGTCAATTTTTTTTTAAAAAAAATTATAAAAATATGAAGAAAACAAATATTAAAACTCAGTGTAGTGGCACAAACCTTTTTAAGTTGTGTTTTACTTCTAAGGTTCAATTTGGGAGAGTTTATGAAATGAATTATACTTTCTATAAAAAGAAATTAAGTTAAATATCTTATAAAAAAGAGTTTTTGTACATAATTAAAAGTTGAAAAACAATTTTTGAAAAATTGAATTTGTGTCAAAATAATTGTTTTCACAATTATTTTATCAAAGGCAAAACAATTTTTAGCTTTACAACTGTATTATCAAAAAATATTTTGACAATCAAAAACTGTTTTGGCTGTAAACCAAAATGGAACGTAATTGATCAATTAATTTATTTTAACTTGCTGGTGGGGATTTTATTATGCAAGCTTGTAAGGGTGCACTAGAGATGTCTCTCCCTTTAGAATATCTTCAAAAAATACATACGAAAAAAATAATTACATGTGATACCAATTGCACACATCAACTTCGAAAATGTATCAAAATTTTAGAGCAGCAGAATGATCGAGATGGATAATTATTAATCAAACTGAAAATATTTTTATACTTTTATAGACAAAGTGGCATATACTTATTTATAAAATCTGGGCAGAAATCCATCCAGACAGTAAATCCTTAGCATTGCTTGCTTAATTAGTAGCTTTGCAAATTAATATTTAAATATCTTAATTTAGATTACAGTATCTCAAAATGCAACTTAACAAAATATTTTTTTTATAAGCCTTTTAGAGATTAACCTTTTCAAGCATATAAATTATAATGTTCCTCTACAGGTTGACTTGTTCTGCTACACTAGTTCTCCTTCAAAGGTCATTTATTATATATATTTATATATTTTTTTTATTATTAATGCTAACGTGTGAGTTATAGATAGGTTACCTAATCCTATTGGTTGGAACTCATTTCATAGGGAAATTCTTGTCCATATTAGGTCTAAGAATTCAATTTTGGAACGGAAAATATTTTATTTTCATCTAAATTTTCTTTCGTTTAATTATTGTTAGGGTATATATCACTTTCAATATGGTTTAATTTAAAAAATTAATGCTAAAGAGCGAATTCGGACAAAAAAATTCTCAATTCGTGAGGAAAAAAAAGGACTTAAACAAAAATAATGTATAAAAAAAATCACATGATATGTACGTAGACTATAATTAGGGATGGAAAAATAATTCGTCTTCAGTGAAATTTCGTAATTCTTTGATCCATTAGAGATGGATATGAAAATTTTTTTATTCTCATGAGACGGGGATAAATATTTTTAAAAACCTTCAACCTTAACTGAGACGTGAATGAAGGGAGTAATCTTCACCCCACAAAATCTTAATCCCTACCGCCTATTACATTAGGTTTTTATTTTTATATAAATATATTAAATAAACTTGCCTAACTAACCCTTTAAATTTTTGTTTTATTTTTTTTGAAAGATGACATGTCCTTGGAGTTGTGGGTTGCATAAATGGTATAATGTTTATACATTGTATTGAATATTTATTTTATTATTAAAAAAATCAGGTTAACAGATAATCTTCGATTTTTCAATGAAAGATCTTCGTTTTGTTTATAAACGGAGACGAGGATGGGGATGAAGATTGAGATCTTTGGAAATCTTTGACGAGGACGGGAACGAAAGACAAAATGAAATATTCGACGAGGATGGAAACAGGAACGAAGAGTATTTCTGTAAATGGAGACGAAGACGAAGATAACACTCTTCGCTTCAAACTTGTCCCGTTGCTATCTCTAACCATAACCACCATAACTCATAAAATTAATGTATTCCTTGAATAAATTTAGGTAAGAACACTGTAGAATAGTTGAATCATAGACCACAAAAATTCATGTTAGATTAGATTTAAAACCAATATTTTAGATTCGTATGAAATTTTATTGGTAATTTGAAAAACTCACTAGTAACGTTAATATAGATTTATGACCAAATAAATAATGTTATCAATGAAGTTCTTTAAAATTATCAATAAATTTTCGAACGGATCTAAAATAAAAAAAAAATTGATCTTATTTAAGAGACTCAAACTCGATCTCCATCACACCAACATTAAAAAAGAAAAAATTAGAATCATAAGTTGGTTGTGTTGGCCTCAATTTTCTTATAGTAACTTTCCTATTTAGTCTCTAGCAGTGTGAATAGAGCAAGGCATTCAAATAAACAAGGAATTAGTATTCACATTATTGCATACATTATATATTGATTATAACAATAATAGGTAGTTTCCGATTGGAGAGGAGTCAAAATCAGCGCAATAATCACGTACCAACTCCTCGACCACGACCAACCTACAAAGATATTTCAATGGGACCACCACCCCCTTCAAATGTAGGGTCCCAGTTCTCTACTCGTTGGCTAAGTAATTAAACAATCAATGTATTTGTTATATGCTCTCCTTAACGTACGAAATATGTCAAATATAAATTAGTGTACCAAAAAATTTATGAAAATGTCTTATCTTCCAAACTTAGGAAACATCAGTTCTAACTTCACATGACTTGTCATTGGCTTTCCGTCCATTTTCTTTTTTTCAAGTATTCATTTTAATATGCCCAATAATTTTAGGTCCCTTTCCATCTAAAAAAAATTGGTGGTGATAGGTGGCCAACAAATTTGCACACCATCATTTGTGCTTTCCCTTGATCAATACTAGCCTAACCACTCATATCACTCTATATTAAAAAAAAAATACTATTTAAACTTCAAAGAATTATCATTACAGTTTCTAGTGTAAAATTTACAATCGTTATTAATAATGGATTCGAACTGAATAAAACTCGAATATTAAAATATTCGAGTTCAATTCGATTTAAAATAAATGGATTCGAGATTGAGTTTGAATCAAGCTAAAAAATTTGACTTGAGATCGAACTCGATAAATTTTATGATGACTCGAGTTCGGTTCGGTCTTTAACTCAATAACAATCAAACCTATTTAAACCTGAACTCGAGCTTAAGTTTAAACTCGATAAAAAATATAATTTGAATAAATAAAAAATATTAAATAAATATTAATTCGACATCGAATTCGATAGCATCTTATCGAACTGTTTAAGAGCCTTTCAAATTGAACCTTAAGATATTCGAACCTAATTTTTAAGCTCGATCTCAAATTGAAATGTAAAAAAAATCGAATAACTCAATAAAAATTCAGCTCGATTTCAATTTATCCCCCTACAAAATTTTATTAAAATGAAATATCTAAATGAAAGTTAATATAAAATTATTAAACGGTTACATTTGTCGAGTTCATGCCATAAATGTTAAAAACAGTTAATCATAAAGCTCAATTTATGGTGACGTGTCCACTCCCTTTAAAAGCCAATCATTGTCGAAACCGTTTCTTTAGCTTGCAATTAAACAGTCCCTTCACTACTAACTAATTATATAAAAAAAAGAATAAAAAATAATAGTGCCTGCTACGGCAGTCCATCATCAATAATGTGGATTGAGTCTAAACCTTTTTTTTACTTATCCACAAAAGTTGATGCTCGAGAAAAGTCGCGTTTCAATCAACTACTACTTCCAAAAAACATAAGCCTCTACTTTTCCAACTTAAAAACACACTAAACTTTTGGTCGAGCAGCTACAGCCTTCTGATTTGCGCAGAAAGATAATCTAAGCATAGGTTGCCCACAAACAATGATAGGGCTGCGGCACAGAATCAAATAGTCCCCTGCGTAATGGAAGATAACATAGACTTTTAGCATGATACAGTCACGAAATCTAGATGCCCGTGAATGAGGCCATCATGACCGTCCATCTAGGTAGTGATAGTAAATTTTTTTTTGTGGATAATGTGATGATTATTTATCATTACTGTTATTATACAGTAAAGCCACCCTCCAGTAAGTAAAATACAGTAGTTACCTGTATCCAATTCCACTGTTGATATGAAAAGGAAAGCCGCTTTTGCAGGCCCACTTTATTCAGGAGATAGATAATTGAAAGATATCAACGGCCGATATTCCTGGAGGTTGCCTCCCAGAACAGATGGTATCGCTTTTGCCACGTTGCCTGCACTTACCCACCCATACATAAATCACACTTTAAAAAGTGATCATCATTTATGCATTGTCATATTATATATTATGGTCACATACACATAAATACAGTATAATAAGCAATAAGGCATAGCTTGATGGACCCACATGGGTTATGAAATGCATGGTGAAGACATGGACATGGTAATGATGATAGTGATGACCGGATGAGATGTGAGATGTAGAGAGAAGGGGAGAGCTAATGATTAGTAATGGGGTCATGATGGCATTTGGTTTCCGTAGAAATAAATGATTAAAATCGAAAAAAGGAGAGAAAGAAAAACGACTATTACTACTCACAAGACTGCGCAGCCATAGCCGCCATTTCCACTTACTTACTTTCTGTGATGATTAATACTAATTATTATTAATTACTACACAATACTCCTATGGTTTTTTCATTATTAATTTGTTAATACTTGTCAAAGCTAGAGAGAGAGAGAGAGAGAGAAGAGATGGGGACTTTAAAAACACTGAATTAAATAAAAATTAAAGAGAGAGAAAGTAGCTGGTGGGGATTCTAGTCTAGGGATAAATTTAAAAATAAAAAAATCCAAAAAATCAGGTATATATAGTGCCATAAGGCACTTGTACCTCTGCAATGATGAACCACTCACTACCTAGAAAAGAAGAGGTTTAAGAAAACGGCCCTTCACTTTTCTCCAAATTTCTTTTCCCTTTTTTTTCATAGTTTTATGGACTTGTGATATATATGAGCTGTTACTTCCTCTCCTTTTTTCTGCATCTCTAATTTCGAATTCCCAGGCTTCGTTCTGCTGCCTGCTTTTTTTCTCTTTGCTTGCTTTCATCACACGTTATTGCAGTTCTGTAGCTATATTTTTGCTGCCTTGAAAAAGCTGCGGTGTAACCTCTCCTTCCTTCAATCTTTTTCCTCTATATAAACCATTCACTTGTTCATTACTTTCCTTATCAGAAAAACCCCACTTCATTTTACTTGGGTTAATCCTCAATATCTTCCTTTTGCTTCTCTGTCGTTGTTTGGGCGAAGATGGGAGATGAGTGTGTGGTAGTGGTGAGAGAGTTTGACCCAAACAATGATTTGTTGGGTGTTGAAGATGTGGAAAGAAGGTGTGAGGTTGGCCCCAGCGGCAAGCTCTCCCTCTTCACCGATCTCTTGGGTGACCCAATTTGCAGGGTCCGCCACTCACCTGCTTTCCTCATGCTGGTATTATATCTTTTCCTTTTTCTTTACTACATCGTCAAATAAAGATTTTCTTCGAAATTTATACTATATCTCTCCTTCTTCTTCTTCAAACAGTAGCGAAAGGAACCTCTCGCTGACTCCTGCTAAGATTTACATATCCCTTCCTCTATCCCTTTATTTTTTGTCCTTTTCTTCTTCTATAACCTCCAATATTGTTATTCTCCATCTTTATCATCAGACTTTTCTTTTTTACCATTAGCCAAACAGAAAAGAAAATTGTTTTTTTAGTTGTATTGATTTTTTTTACCATATCACTCTGTGCATTTCTTGGGTTTACTTCATTTTCTTTTATTAATTGATAAAATAAGAGCAGGAGAAAGGAAAAGTGACTAACCTGAAATTTTAACGTCAGGTGGCTGAGATGAACGAAAGCAAGGAAATAGTGGGGATGATTAGGGGTTGCATCAAAACCGTTACATGTGGCAAGAAACTCTCTAGAAATGGCAAAAACAACAATGATCCCAACAAAACCCACCCAGTTTACACCAAACTCGCCTACATATTGGGCCTTCGCGTGTCTCCTTTTCACCGGTTTGTATTCTCTTTTCTCTTTTATTAATTCCTCATTATCGGCATCTTTCTTACCAAATATAGAATAGCCCATTACAAAGCAATAAAGTAGTTACTGTTAGCTTTTAATACAATAAATTAGTACTGTTGAATTTGATGGTGCTAATTTTCTGTTTTTTTTTTATTCTTTTTGGACAAAATAGGAGGATGGGAATTGGGCTAAAGCTGGTGCGTAGAATCGAGGAGTGGTTTAGAGAGAACGGCGCTGAATATTCCTACATAGCAACCGAAAACGATAACGACGCTTCCGTTAAGCTCTTCACCGGCAAATGCGGCTACTCCAAGTTCCGTACACCTTCCATCCTGGTCAACCCGGTGTTCGCTCACCGTCTTATCGTCCCCCACCGAGTCACCATCCTCAAACTATCCCCAAACGACTCCGAATCACTCTACCGCCGCCGCTTCTCCACTACCGAGTTTTTCCCTCGCGACATCGACTCTGTACTGAGCAACAAGCTCTCCCTAGGCACCTTCCTGGCCTTGCCACGTGGCACCTACACTACCGAGTCGTGGCCCGGGTCCGATCCGTTCCTTTCAAACCCTCCCGAGTCCTGGGCCGTGCTCAGCGTCTGGAATTGTAAGGACGTGTTCAGGCTGGAAGTGCGAGGCGCTTCGCGCGTGAGACGTACGTTCGCGAAAACCACGCGGATTGTGGACAGGGCGTTACCGTTCTTGCGGGTACCGTCGATACCGGAGGTGTTTAGACCATTCGGGTTGCATTTTCTGTACGGGATGGGGGGTGAAGGCCCACGCGCAAAGAAAATGGTGAAGGCGCTTTGTGCTCACGCGCATAACTTGGCTAAGGAGAGTGGGTGCGGGGTGGTGGCAACGGAGGTGGCGAATCGCGAGCCGCTCAGGTTTGGGATTCCACACTGGAAGAGGCTATCTTGCGCCGAGGATTTATGGTGCATCAAGCGGCTCGGGGAAGATTACAGTGACGGCTCTGTCGGTGACTGGACAAAGTCACCTCCTGGCTTGTCAATTTTTGTCGACCCAAGAGAATTTTAATAATTAGAGAATCTTTATTAGGACAGTGAAATGGAAAAAAAGAAAGTAAAAAAAGAAAACACGGTGGAAATTTTACTTTTTGGGGGATTTTATCTTTTTGTAGTTTTTTTTTTTTTAAAAAAGGAAGAATTTGTGGGAAGATGAAAAAGAGGGAATGAGAAGATATGGGGTAGTTTTTTTTTCATGGGGTGTGAAAGGGAATATCCCCACTTTTTTTTTATGTTGTTTTGTTTCTAGCTTTTTGTAAATTGATTTGGCTTTTTAGATCTATTCTAGCCAAACGCAGCCTTAGCTTTCATTTGGGGTCATCATTTTGGGGCTTTGCTTTTACAAATTCTCCAAGTCCAAAATTCTATAGGGTTCTTTTGATATGGATGAGAAAATGAAAAATCATGTGTAAATCAGAATATCCCCTTTTGAAGGTATTGTGTTTTGCAATGACCTTTTTGGTCAGTATTATTTTCTTTTCTTTAGTGCCTCATTGCCTTGATTATATGCTATGGATGGATGATTAGGTTCCCTCTATTTGTTGGGGAACAAAATGTTTGCCCTTCATTTGTGATGGACCACACTGCCCTAGTGACGGCAAAGATGTCCCTATTAGAGACCATTAAATTGTGCCAAAATATATTCGTATGACAAAATAGACCTAATGGGAACTTTTATGGATGAACTTTTCAAGATAGAGAAATTAGATCAGGATGGTAGCAATGGGTATGTTCTGGTATGTATTTCGCTTTCTATTATTGTCTTTACTTCCACACAAAAAAGCTTCTTTTTCCCAGTTATGGAGGTTTTAGTTTGGATTATGGACCATGCAGGAGGGAGGCTCTTGGATTGTGACATTTCTGAGACCAAACAAAATTAAGAAATTTGCTTCGTTACGTTTCTTTTAAACGCACAAAAGTTTATCTGAACACGAGGACCTCAACATAAAACTAGGGTGCGACTTTTATCATTACGTACACAAACAGGAATTTTGTACTAAGTTTGGTATGGATTTACAGTCAACTAAATCAAATTTTACAGTAACAATTAATTTTATCATTTAACCCTGATAAAGTTTGCGCAGTTACGTATACATTGGGCTCATTGGGTTAAATTCAAAGGTAAAAATGTAGTTTTCTCAAAAGCTTATGGTTCCTTCATCATATTGAAGTATACCATAAACTCACGTATAAATCTTAACTTCAAACTAGCACCATAATTCATAGTCATATTTGGACAATTAATTACTTGTTCTCTTAGACGCGTAAGAGAACTACACGTAATGATTTTTCAAGTTTAATGGATTTTATTTTGCGAACCATCTAAATTTATAAAATTAATGAACATCGTCACACAAGTAATTTTGTTCACGCAACACGAAGCATAATTTTCTCGCTCAATCAAAACGATTGATTTTGATATTACTTGTTAGGTATGATAACCCAAATTGAGAAGAAACTTAAGTTTGAAAAATCTCCAAAAATTTATATTTTTAAAACTCAAAATCAAGACCTTAAATTCTGATGTCATGTTAAAAAAGATTGAATTACCAATTACCCTAAAAACTTAAATTAATGAAAAAAATATCTAATTAATTTTTTATACTTTAACAAAAATAAAGATAAAATTATTTAAGAAAAAATAAAAATATTTTCAATTATGTGTTTATAATTTAAGAAACCCCTCACCCCCGCTTAAAAGAACCTTACAATGCATGCAATAAACGCCCTTATATGGCATTGGAAGGTAAAAGGCAAACAGTGGTGTTGGGTCTTAGGCTTCACGGGATTTTTCATTGTTGAGATCATATGAATCATGAGCAGTAAGTTAGCAAATTAATGTACCCTTCCATTTAGTGGCATATATCACTCAATAGTCAATATCACCTGTACTGCTTTATGACAAGTGAGAGTGATTTACAGCTGGATTTAGAGGATTAATTATAAAACCAATTAAAGGGATGTTTAATGGGATTAATGAGTGACTAATCACTAAGGTCTCTTTCTGTCTTGAACTTGAAAAGAAAAACGATTAATTGGTTTGCTTAGTTATCAACTTTGTTAAAAGTTGTCCATTACTGTTACTGATTTTGACATTAGTCGGACACCGTTACTATCATTTACATTATTATTAGGTTAAATCGAAATCAAAACTGAAATCAATAAACTAATTATTTTTTGTTTATTTATTTGACATTATCGATAACCAAACTTTGAATTCCCTTAATTTTAAGTGTATTTTTTTAATTAAATTTGAGACAATGAGAACATGAATTAGCCGCGAGTTTAGAGATTGAAAGAATTCGTGTGGGTTAAGTTTCAAACGTTAGGATTATTGTTTGTTTTTTGCCATCTTCTGTATATTTACTTAGGCATCGATATAATAGTACGATAAAGCAAATTAAAGTTTCGATTGGCCAAAAAAAATTATATAAAAGAGAGAGAATGAAAAAAAAGATATTAATATTTTTATTGTGTATTTAATTAAAATAAAAAAATAAGAAAAAACAACAAAATTTTTTTTAAAAAAAGTTTATTTTAATTATTATTTCTTTCAATCATCGTTAATTTAAAAAGATTCATTTTTTTTTCTCTGCTCACAAATTTCTTTCCTATCAATTATAGTAATATTAAAGCTTGAGTGATGAGTGCCAAATTGAATAAAGTGTAGGGTCGGAGCCATAATTGATGATATACTTTGATACATTGAGCAAACAACTTCCAAATTCGACATATATCCCTTTGAGCTACTTTGATAGCAATAGACAAAAGATACACAACTTTTCATAATATCCTTCTTCTTTTCTTCTATTTATTATCCATAGATAGTGACGAACCAATTAAACTATTAAAGCCTAGCTTGTCAATAAAATTATATGCAGACAAGATTGATTAACTTATAAAACTTAATTACAAGGACCAGATTATAAGGAAAGTAGGTGTGTGAATAATGTGTTAGGCAAAGCTTTTTTCGTGTTAGGTAAGTTTTTAGTGAGGGTTATTGTTTTAAGATGTATTAAACTAAGCCTAAATCATAATTAAGTAACATATCTTGGTCCAAAAGCTCTCTTTTCTTGATTTTACTAAGGAAAGATGTCCCCCAAAGAAAAGGGTTTCCACTTTCCATTAAAAAAAAACACAAATGTGGAAGTGGCTTTTATACATGGAGTCAATTTTTTTTAGAGTAAATTACGTTTAAGTTACATGACTTTAGTCTATTGTTATATTTATATCACTTAATTTTTGAAATATATATTTATTTACTCGTCGTTAACTTTTCGTTAGTCAATTGTTTAAAATTCAATTAAACATTGTGTCAATTTATCAAAACTTATTAAAAACCCGAATTTACCCTTTGTAATTTCAAAATCCAGTCAAACCTTTTACCTAAGTAGCACACAAATCTTGAATTTTATTATTATTATTATTATTAAGGGTCAAGTTTGATTTTCGATAAATTTTGATACGTTGATATAAGATTTAACTGGATTTTGAACAGTTAACTAACGAAAAACTATTGATAGGTAGGTAAATATATATTTAAAAATTAAATAAAATAAATATAACTATGGATTAACCTTAAGAATATAATATTATTTACTCTTACTTTTATGACTTGAGAAAATGTGAGTGGTTTAGGTATGAGGACGGTGGGGGAAAGAACCAAAAATTAAAATTAATTAGCAAAGACAAATTAATCTTATTAGTCAGAGAAATTCTTACATAGGATCGACTTTATAAGGTTATTCAAATTCTTTCAATCATGTCATGTCATTATATATTATTTTATTTTTTAATTGATATTTTTAATGGGTAACACAGTATAATTGGATGAGCTTTATAAAGGCTTCATAAAATCGGTTCTACAAAAAAAATTGTAATTAAATGTGGTCGGCATTTTGCTTTACTTATCTTGGTTAGTCTTCTTTGCAAGCCAATGGGTTGAACTTGAACCACTAAAGTATGCTTTTAGGACAAAAAAATTTACACACTTTGTGTTTGATTAATGGAAATGAAATTACTTGGAAGAGCATCTTTTGAGGTTAGTGCACTTGGTTGTAATTCCTTGCTTTACTCTTTAGAATTTGAATAAAGACTAGAGAATTGCATATAATTGATGAGAACAAACCCATATTGACTCAAATCATGTCTCTTAGCTCCAATCATATGGATATATTTTTTAAGGGGGTGAGTGGGTGGGGGGTGGTTCCTTTCAAGTTAGAACATGGTTTAATTTGTCGGTGATATATCTAAAATTGAGGGCTTTTGAATTCATGGGCAACCTTTGAATCAAATGATCAATTTAGCATAAGTTAAATGAGTTTGGTCCGAGTTTGAAAAAAAATGTCATAGCCAAAAGAACCTTTACAGTTTACAGCACTAAATGGTGTTTTCTGTCCCCTTTTGTTGTAATTTGACGGTGAATTATAGAGAAAAAAAATGCTTTTAGTAGAAAAAATCTTTGAACTATTACTCTATAATATTTTAAATTTCAAACTATCAATTTGATACCGTTAGAATATATAAAATGTTATGATATTATTGATGAGCTTCTTTTAGTTTGTAGGGTTTTGTATTTATAAAATTGATTGGATTGAGTTCTTAAAATAGATTTTGTGGGTCAGATATCCACTTGATATCGTAGATGAGTTAGATACACCTAATTAATTTAAATGTTGTTGGACAGTGATGTGAGATTAACAAATTTAATAGGCTATGATGGGTGATCCGTTGAATTTATTATAAATATGAGCTAAGTCCCTCTCATCTTTTAACTTAAGTATGTTTTTCTCATTATAAAGTTGTCGTATTAAATAGTAAGAGCAAGGAGATGTTATTCCTTAACAATATCATTATATTGTTAAGGAATTTATTACTAGTTTTTTATAGTTTAAAAATTGTTGGCACCAAATCGATAGTTCGAAGTTTTAAAGATTGTCAAGCAATAATTTCAGGACTTTCGATGTAATTACCTCTTAATTAATAAAATTCAGACATTTATTATTAATAGTTTTGGAACGTAAAAGAAGATGCTATTAATGATTTCATATCTCAATTACTAAAAAAAAGCTTATTTTATTTATTTTTAATACCATCACAAGCACATATATGCACATGTTATTTTACTTTCTTCTAATTAAGTGAGTGAGAAAGATAGAAAATTAAATTAATTATTTGAAATGAAAATTTAGAAGGTTTTAAGTGATTCGAAAAAGAAGTTAAAAGTATAAATAAAAACATAGGAGTGAGGAGAGTCTATGAATTTGGTGAAAAGAAAAAGAAATGGAGAAGAGTCTGTTGACCCTGAATGATTTTGATAGTAACAAAAATCTTAATTAAGCACTAATGAGTATTACTTAAGTAATATAGATTGTTAATAGTGCTTATACATCAAAAGAGATCAAAATTGTAGAAATTGGTGAATCAATGTTGATGATCTCAAAAGTCAATAAGTTCTCCAAAAGATCAAATTCAAGGAGAATAATTTAAATGCATCTTCAAAGTCAATAGGGATAAATTATAGATTTGAATCCTAAGATACACTTTGTAAGCATTTCAATTGTTAGGAACTAATTATATTTGCATTGCATTTTATTATATAGTCTTAATTAATTGAAGATATAAAATCTCCAAGTGATTTTATTAAATGCAAATAAATTCTTTGGGATCAATACTTAACATTCTCTAATTGAATTTAAGAAGAATTTATGTTGGCATAGAAAATTACTTGAGCATTTGTAATATATCATTCTTCATATATCTAGCACACACATTATGCTTAAATTTGTAATATGTTTTGTCATCATCAAAAATACCTCAATCAAGAAATTGATTAGATTAATTTTGATGATAACAAAACACTTTTGAAGTGTTTAACTTGTGTGTTTAATGTGCAAGAAAGTTTGATTAAATTAGGAGATTTTTTGGAACTCAAAAATCCAAAAAGAATAAAGAGATATGAAGAAAATTATGCTGAAAACACTGTTCATCCAGAAATCACTGTAGCAGCGCTCCAACAGTGACCCAGTCGACTGGGTGAATAGTGCAGTCGATTGGTAAAAGTGGCAGAAGGTTCCCTTACCAGTCGACTGGTAACACTATAACAGCAAAAATGTGAATTTTTAAGAGGACCCAGTCGACTGGTAGTTCAAAAATATGACCGTTGGGACTCGAAATCTGAGATTTTAAAGGCACAATCAATTCAAATTGAAGTCTAACGGCCATATTAATTGATGGTTATATAAACCCACTCAATTCAGCATTCAACAAGGAGGAGAAGACATTCAAAAAGAGAAGAACACACACAATCAAGTCATTCATTCTTTGAAACTCAAAAAAGCTTTGAAATACTCATGTTGAGCTATTCTTCAAGCTTTTCTTTGAAAGAGAGACATTATTCAGTTGTATAAGCTTTCATTTGTTGTCTCTCTACCTTTTACTTTACAGTTTTTATTGTAAAGGGGATTACTTCCGAGAGGAAGTAGATTGTACGGTTTGAGCAACACCCGTAAGTTGCTTGTGTTTCGGTTTGAGCAACACCCATAAGTTGCTTGGTTTAGTGAAAGACTTCAAGGAGAATCCTTGAAGAGAGTGGACGTAGGGTCGGAAGGATTCCGATATTGCCGAACCACTATAAATCGAGTTTGCATCTCTCTAACTCTATCTCTTTAATTACTTTCATAATTACTTGCTTATAATTATTTATTATTCAAGTAAATGAGATTGATTGCTTAATTATTTTATAATTCAATTATCATTTCTATATTAAGCAATAAACTCTCTCATCTTTGTGCTAGTAATTTAGAAAGATTTAATTCCGCATATATTTTGTTATTTGAGATTGCAAAAAGTATTTAATTTTTTTAATACCCAATTCACCCCCTCTTAGGTATTGCCATAGTATATTTTGGACATACAGAGAGTCTATGAAGGGAAATAAAATTATTCCAAGAGACAAAAAATGAGGGAATTGATAGAGAATTTTAATTAAGGAAGACAAAAAATGTTGGAAATTAATATATCTATAGTTTTTTTTTTCCTTCTTGTATAAGCCATGTGATGTGAAGCATATGAGACATAATTTAGGAAGTCAACTTTTTTTAGTTAAATTGCTAGAGTTTTAGTACACTATATGCAATTTTTCTCTTTTTAAATTTATTTTATTCCTTCCTCATTTTTATAACATAATACCCATTTTTTAAAAATATTTATAACAATTTATCTTTCTTTAAAGATATTCTCATTTAAAAATAACTTAATGTTCATTAATCACATGCCAAGTTAGACAAATGTATTTAAAATTTATTTTGAATAATTTGATAAAAACTGGTAATTTGATATTGCTTAGGTCACTCTCGCAGGATTATGAGATGGGTCACTAATTTGATATTGCTTAGGGCGTGTATGTGGAGATACATCCTCAAGAACAATTTCCTATCTCATGTTGAAATCTATCTCATTAAGAGAAGGAAAACTGCTTGTAATAACAGTCTGAAGTTCATTCCGCCGAATTGAATTATAGCACTATTACACTTGACAACAGTAGCTTTGTCACTCTGAAATGAAAAAGTAAAATAAAATTCTTAAGGAAAATATAATTCTAAACCTTGCAAATTTTCAATCAAAATCTTTGTTACTCAATCAAACTTAAGTATGACACTGCGAATGTCGAACGTGAGTACATATCCAACAAAGATACTCCCCTATATATATTTATGCGATAAAATGTGAACATGTTTAGTAGGGATAAGCATCCAACCTGGTGAAACCATTAACTCGACTCAAACTAATATCTCGATCGTGTTGTATTTATTTTTTATGCTATATATAAGTTACTTTGTGAGTGATGCATTTGCAAAATTTAATAAATTTTTGTATGAAATTGATTTTAAATCTAAATTGCTGCATTAAAATATTTTTCTTATATAATATATTTAAATTAATTTTTAATTAAAAAATAAATAAACCGCCGATCCAAATTGATTGAATTGAGTTGAGATGAGATTGAATTAATTCATGGATTGAGTTGAGCTAAAATTTCTCCAACTCGACATGATTGGATTGGATTGAATTCATAGACCAAACTGATTGATGCTCACTCTTAATGCAATGTCCAGCACAAATATTTCAAGTAAAATGAAAAGTCGGAGCAATATAAATCAGAACAACTAGCAATAAAATTCAACAGATCTGCACTTGGCCTTAAAGATCGTCAATAATTTTCATCTGAAGAACACATGCAATATTGCTACAGCAAGATGGGAAGTCCATCCGCATCAGCCCTCTGAGTTCCTTCTCCACTACTTCATGCCATCAACTATAAAGGGCAACCAAAAAAACAAATTAGAGAGATCTTTTCTGGTTATGGTACAGCAAAACTGGGTCATCATCAGAGCCCATAGCATAAGACCAACAATGAATATTTTACAACCTCACCAACTGGGGAACAAAGTAAAGTGTCAATATCTCATACAGATCAATCCCCAAGCCCTTCAGCATCTGTTTTGCTTGGAAAATCACAGTGGAGAATCAGCTAAAAGAAGTTGGTGAAACCTAATCTCCTAATGTCAATTATGTGAGAGACGATTTTACAAACCAAGCTAAGGCAAGCTACAGTCATGTTAAGTGTGTCCATTTTAAGACACTGAATGCCTTCTACTTCTGGAAGGAGTGGATTTTGTTTCCTCGGCATTGACAGATCCAGGGCTCTCAGATGTGTCAGAGCTGCTAATCTCACCATTTCTTTCTTTGCTTGACCAGAGCTTTGAAAAGATCTTCGATATGACTAAACCTTTCATTTTACTGGCAGCCGCTTTTTCCAAATCATTTTTTGCACCATCACTCCCAGTTCTTTCACCGCCTCCACCCCTTAACCTCAGGGTAGCCAGCTCCCCTTTCAAGGTCTTAATATCCTCAGCTGTTGGAACAGAATCCCAGTTCTCTTCTGTATTAGTTGTAGTAGACCTTGAGCTCTCATTAGACCCACCAGGGAGTAGGGCTCTGACAGACCCCGGCAGTTCAGGTGGGCTGTTGCCAGCAGATGTCGTGGCCCTTACCTGCTCAAAGAAGAGCACCTGCACAACAACCCGCAATGGGAGTCGCTCATTTTGCACAGCGTGCATGCAGGCTACTGCTGACAACTTTCTGCAATTCATCAACCTGCATATTCTCTTCCTCTCACTCTTGGTGATTCCAGGATGTTCCTGCATTGAATGAAACAGTCAGTTATAAGCCAATAGTCTAGCTTTATATATGCATACATCATCCACGTGATTTTCCTAGGCATAGCAGCACAATACTTCGCAAATCTTTTCCCTTGTGTAACTAGCATCAAGGAATCCTTTGGTTCAAAACAACTACGTAATACTAAAAGGAAAAAGAAACAAAAAAGAAACATAAGCAACACATAAATTAATTGGGTCCAACTTATCAAAAATAAATAAATTAGTTGGATCCAAATACCATCAGACCATGATAGAAAGGAAAACTAAGGGGTTGAGTTAGCCTTAGGTTTAATTCCTTTTGTGAACACTTTCCCCCTGCCCCACCCAAAAGGAAAAAGGGGTAGAATTTCAAAGTTTGCATACCTTCAGATACATGTCAATGGCATGGTAAAGCCCATCATGAGACAGTCTTGAGAAGCTTGACACCATTTCAGCAAGATTAACGAATTTTGACATAGGTAAATTGGGATCTCTTGCAATTTCAGCAAGGTAGCCATCAATTAGCTTCGCTACCATCACTCTGGAAGCATCTGATGCAAACTTGGGGCTTCTACTTTCCTGGAATTCACTTTCCTTGGGAAGCATGGTCTGAAAGTTCTGCTCTTGCACCACAAACTCCTCAACTAGACTTTGCACTATATCAACATCATAAATTGTCATTCCCCCAGCTGGAGCTCGAATCAAAAGATCAGCTACTATAGCCTCCTCAAGCTGCTGGCCGATTCTCTTCATCAGCACATTTCTTTCCGTTTCTCCACAATCTAGTAAGATTACTGTTCTCAACAACTTGAGCAAGAAGCTACACGAAACACTGTGTTTCTCAGTGGGCAGCAGCCACATGATGGTTTCCACCAACGATCTATATTTCACAAAATCACTGCTCTGGATCATACCTTTACTAAAACCCGGCAGTCGCCTCAGGGCATAAGCATTCAATGCTTCTCCAATTACATCACCAGAAACTCTGCCTTTTGTCTTGATTGTTGCTATTACTTGCTTATATAGATCAACATGTAGCTCACAGAGATCATCTACCCACCAGTCTTTTGGAACTGTTTGCGATTTTCTCACACCATTCCAGAGTGGATCACTCCCATTCTCAGATGGGAGCTTCTTCCTGTTATAGGTGTATGACCACTCCACCTTGGAAGTTTCAATAGAAGCCATGGAAGCAACAGAGTCAAGGCAGTGGCTGACCATTTTAAGTTCCTCAGACCATGGAAGAAGAGACCTCGTGGTTTGAAGAACTATGATTGAATCTTTCCAGCTCCGGAAGATGCTAGAGTTGAGGAAGACCTCAATCTTATAGATAAGATTCCCCTTGTCAACAGTGTCATACATCTCAAGGTACTCAGCCGCACACCGAGCTGCAACCACATTGTATGCATTGAGAGTGACTGTCATACCATAACAAAACTTGGCACATATCTCAAAAGCAGCAGGTCCACCGGGAAGATCTTGAATGTGGATTTCATCACTATTCTCATCAGTAGAGGTTGCAACAAGCTTCTGCAAGCGCGCACTTTTGGACAATAAGGGGAACTACATAAATGTTTCAGACGTCAGTACTCAAAGATGTATACGTACTTATGTAGTAAATAACACAAATTCAGACAACATTATATCGGTGTCTTAGTCTGCCTGATCAAGTAGGTCGGGCAGTGAACTTCTCAAAGTTATTTGTTGTTGATCCAAGCATGAATCTGTGTGAAGTGAAAAGACCCAGAATATTCTAAATGGGTTTGTTCAACAAGAACTTTAATTTTTAAAAGCTAGGTTTAATTCCTGTCATTTTTTGATATAGTTGAGAGGTCTATGGATTCCACTTCATCTCTGGTACAAGAGTAACTTTTTTGTAAATGAGGATGATCTTATAGAGTTTGTTGACTTACTACCGTGTAGATGGTCTTTAGAAATTGGGTTGCACCCCCTTGGTGCTTTTTCAATGCATCTTATAAAACAAAAATTGCAGAGAACATGAGTCACAACTCACAAGACAGCATAAGCAGTAATCCATAGTTAACTAATTCTGATTGCCAGCAGAAAATATTACCCATCAATGGTTTCAAAGTAAAACTGTTGACCTATATTTCCATATTTTCTACACGTGCAAACCTGTTAATCAAAGTTTTCCACTCTGTTGAAGATCATATATCACGAGGTATTCATACCTTATGCAGATAGAATTTCACATCCCCAATGTTGACAACTACGTCAGTTGCCAACTCAGTTGCCACATACCTGAGACACAAATGTTCCTTCCATCATGTCAACAATAAACTTAAGTCACAAATAATTATTCATTTGAATTGGAAATATGCAAGCTCAAGCAGGGTAAGAAAAATTACAGACTATAACAACTAGAGAAAATGTCAATTATTACTTACATTTTAAGCACAAACATCAGTGAGGTAATCATCTCCCAATTAGCAAAATCCCCCGTGTTCTTCCCCCCGCCCCCCCCAAAAAAAAAAAAAAAAAAAAATTAACAAAGTGAGAGGGCATAATTTCTAATAGGTGGAATGCACACCATATTAAAGAGGCAGTGATGGTATGAGCATTTAACTTTACCTAGGAAAGATTTCTGACTGAAGTTGAACTTAACACCTTTATATTACACAGATTGTTTGATTTTATAAATTTATTAAGTTCTGAGTCATAAAGGACAAATCTTTAGCCATAAACTTACTTAACAGACTCTTTCTAGCTTAACCATCTTATTAGTATGGGAAATACTAAAAAGTTAATACATACACCAGGGAAATACACCAGAAACATAGTAGATAGACAACTGTTTTTTTTTAAAAAAAAATTATGGAAGTTAAAACTTAAAAGGCCTAAATTTGGGGAGATTAGCATAGAAAAATCGATGTAGAAGAAACACTTTTTACTAAAACAGCTTTTTTTATGCATTATGCTATTACTTAATATTCATATTTGAGATAATTATTTATGTTACATTCTTCTTTCAAATCTGCTTAATTATTTACCCATAGATAATAAATCAAAGGAAGGGGAATGACTTTTGGGAAACTTGACAGTTGCATAAATTCCAAACCAACGTGTTTCAGGGGTGAAAGAATTACCACTTGCCAAACACATTATCTTTACCAGAGATGGAAAGAATGATTTCAACATTTAGTTATCAATTGCTTCACCATGCCAAATGCCAATGTTATAACACATATATTACCGATTAATGTTGTATATACGAACACATTATTACAGAAAACCCTTGTTTTAACAGTCAAAAGAAAAATCATATGATAAAACCAAGCCTGCACTTAAGATTTGAAAAGAATATGACTTTTCAGAGAAGGGTTTTGCAATCTTAGCATTCTAGATCTATGAAGCATCCATAAAAGTGAAATAAGCCAGGAAAATACTTTAAAAAATAAGAAAAATGTGATGGATATACCCTTCAACAAATCAGGCGTATAACGGGGGGGGGGGGGGGGGGGGGGGGGGAACTAATGGGGAAAATTGAGAATAAAAATAGCAGATAGTTACAAGTAAACATGACCAATTTGATATTTCAATATTACCTAAAAAAATAGTGGTTTTGAAAAGAAGAATCTTAAACTCACCTAAAATTGTCCCCATCAGACTGAAATGAATCAGCCTTGGATCCAAGTTTCATGAACTTCATTTTGCCAAGTCGCCAATTTTTCAACTCATATCAAATCAAATCCGCAAATTTGAGCCACCGCCAATCAAAACCAGAATTACCAGCAAATTTCTGAAGGAAATTGACGTCCTGAATGTAAGGGAAATATGGATCAAAGGAAGATTAGGTAACTTTCTTAGTATGACCGAATCTTTCTCACAAATCGAGGCCAAAGAAAGAGAGAGTAAATGGGGATAGTGTGATTTTTAACAATTTGTTCACTCGAATGAGATGAGAACCAAAAGGAACTGGTTGCTTCCTTAGTTGGTAACAGAAACCAGGGACCCCGGGCAAAAATGCTCCGTTAAGGAGACTCTCTTCTCAAACATATATAATTCTCAAAACCAGAGACAAACCCACTTGCTTAAAACTGACACCACCGCCCTTCACCTATTTGTTTATCTATTCTCTATTTCTTTGTTCTCGTTTTTCAATGAATCACATACATGTACACTACCAAGAGGACCTTTTCTGGTCCACAGAGTTTCAAAACCCCAAGTCCTGAGTCCACATAATTCTTTTTGCAAAATCTTCTTTCATCTTTGCTCCTTTTCTGAAGCTAAAACGCCTGCAGCAAAGAAACATCATTTCTCGGTATGAGTTCAAGGAACCACCGAAACAGTGGACAAGAAGCATCAAATTTTGGAGATTTCTAAAAGGAAGGATAAGCAATTACAACAAGTGAACATCATTACCAACAAAATTGTTTCAAAAAAAGAGGTAAAAAAATTGATACATTTAAATTAATATGCAGAATGTGACACAGAAATCAATTCAAGAACATCCCATGTTCTTTGGCAAGCACCAAAAACTCACCATAATAATTCATGATCAGCTCAAAAAACACAACCAAAAGACATATAATTCTGTTATTTATGCACTTAATGCAGGAATTTGAACATACCCAATAACATAAAATGGTATCACATCAACAATATTATTTCTAAATAGAGCAATCTCAAGTGGTAGCCCAACTCATGGACAAAAACGAATAAAGAAACTAAAAATGAAGGGGAAAGAATTACTACTTAAAAAGAACACGAACGTACAGGCATAAAACAATTAAACAGAGAAATATATTGATTGAGCAAAAAAAAAAAAGCATAAAAAACAAGGATTCAAATCCAAGCATACCTTATCGCCAACAGAATGTGCCAAAGCAACTCCTCCTTTGCTATCACTTTGCCAAGTGCGAAGAATCAAATATCCATATCAGTGGGGCACAAGCCAACACAATGTTATTGTTATCGTTCAGTGGATGAGCAGTATATCATCTCTATAGTGGACAGAAAACCCCAAAACAAAAAGAACCCCACATAGCACAAAAACCACCAAACAAAACCCAAAAACAACCCATCAAAAAGATGAGTTTTTCCTCATCTTTTGACAGACACCACAGCTACACACATAACGCCAAATCTAAGAATGTTCCCTCTCCTTCTCTAATCTCCTTTTAATCAGCACTACCGCCCCCACCACCGCCACTTCCTTAATTTCTCTCAACTGATCCTTTCACCTCCAAAAAACATAAAAAAAAAAACCCAAAAGTCCAAGACTCTTTTTTCTCCCTCTTATTTATTTAAACCAAAACCAGTTATTTTTCGCTATAACATATAACAATGACTTTATGTTTTGTGTACAGCTCTAAAGCAAAGAAAGTAAAGAAGGGAAACTAATGGACCTATGCGATGAGACAAACCATGAGGCCCCCCCACCAACACCAAACTCTGTAATGCACAACTTTTGTGCACGCCAATTCTGACAGGCTCAACTTTGGTGCTTCGTTTATGAAATACAAACTGACTTGTGCCTTCGTTTTAGAGTGTTTAATGAGAAAAATATGTAAAAGAAAAACAGCCCCTTTGTACCAGAAAACGACTCATCCATCTCCCTCTCGTACTTCGATAATAATGCCATCCATCTCATTTTCTTTTGTCTATAATAATTATTTTTTATCATTCTGCTTCACAATTCTTATTAAAAAAAATAAGAAAGAAAAAATATAGTATGTCTCCTGTTTTCCCGTGATATTTTACCAATTTCTCGTGATACTGGCTTATTGCTCTAATTAATCAGTGATTGAACTGTAGGTTCACAAAAATACAGTAACAATTATAATAATATGATTATTATATCCAATATTTATACACATAATTGAAATTTAATTAAACAATAACTTAATAATTTTATTACTATAAAAAAATTAGGTTATTCTTTTTATAAAGATAATATATAATCATTTTTTCTTCATCATCATAATAAATTTTAATTAAAAACCCGTAAAAACCCATAACTTTTTAGATGTTTATGTATTAATTAAGTGTAATAAACTAAAAAGATATTAATAATTTTTTATAATGCATTTTTATGTTAATAAAAATATAAAATGAATGTCTAACACTTGAGTTCCAATTAACTAAGAGAAGAAAATACGAGATTAATAGCTCGCGAAGTTGATTGTAATCATATAATTTGTTTTTCTAAAAAAAAAAAATTACAATTTGTTTAATTGATTAGTCCAATCACAACCTTATCTCTTATCTTATTTTCTTATTCCCCAAACAATACAATAATTCTCAACACGGAGTACAATAAAAAAAAATAATTGATTTTTCTTCATTTCACTAACTCACATGCAATGCTCCAATCCACAAAGTCCAATGTCACTAAAATTGAACAAAAACTTACTATAACGTAAATGCATGGGATAATTTTATTATAAATTCTTCTTTAAAATACATCCCCATGATAATGCTTAGTTCTATTACTATATAGTAATATTTTACATCAACAATTCTCTTTAATAGTGCATATACATTTTTAATTAACCAAAAAAATTGTCGGGTGTCTCTTTAATTAAATCCGACACAAATTTAGAGTCACAATCTTTTGGAAAGATCGTGTACACGAGTATTGGTTGGTTGGGGCAACATTGGTGTTAATTTTGCAAAAGATTTCCTCTATTTGGTATAGTCAATGACTTAATTATCAAAACTTACAGTTGGAAAAATAGCTAGGGTCCTACATTTGTTGCTAATTTGGAACTTTTAGAATCGAATGGCAATGCATACAAGCTTTGTGGGGGATGTGCCCATATGAAGAAAGGGGCATAATATGGACCATGTGACTTTGTGTTTGTGTTTGGCCTTTATACGTGAACTTTGACCCATGCCCATGTGTTTTTGCTAGTTGAAGGATCTTGCCCACCATTATCTACTTGGTTTCTGATATCAGAAAATTGCCTTTCCAGCTCAATGGAAAATTCTTGAACTCAAGTAGGGACCATTTTAGTATCCTTTTGGAGCTTAATAATTCTAAGGACACCTTAGGCTTTAGTCCTATTCATTAAGCATGCAAAGAAGAACGATTGAAACAAGGGTTTTTTAGCCTTTAGGTACTCTGTATGATAGATTTGGGTTTGATTCAGTTCCCGTTAATTTATTAAAAAAATTAAAATATATGTTTGTGGTTCTAAAAATTGAATATTCTTATAATTACATCTGACATGTTATATTACGTGGGTGTCAACTAAACTTATTTTCATAAGGGGATGTTCTTTAAGTTTACCGTTTGTATATAATTTACTCGAATTAAGATAATCATAGCAAGGCACATGGCCACAAATTCTCATGCCTTAATCCATCACTTTGAAAGCTTTGGGAACCTATGCATAGCTTAAAGATTGAGTGAGGACCGTGAACTAATCATGATATTCAATATTTTGAAGTGATTTATAGCTTCAAAAGCAAGATCTTCACTGGACATGCTTCAATTTTTTTTTAATATTAGCGTTTTAAAGCCATAGTTTTCATGCCAAATATTTGCAAATATCGGGCTAAAGATTTAGATACTCTCGTCTCCTATCCAACTGGTATTTTAAAATGTTATATAATAAATATAAAGTGATTGAGCCTTAGTTAATTATCATGATCAGTGGATTCCAAAATGAGATTTTTCAATGAGAGCAACTAATGCCTTAAAGTTACTGGAAAGTAGGTTTGAACAAGGTTAAAGATTCCCGAGGATATATGTAAGCCAGGGGCTTTTAAAGAAAGAACAAATTCGAATCTTCTTTTGTTTTCACCTTTTAAAAGTAGACTCAAAAGTACCAAAACCAGAAATCCAGAATCACGACCATGGTTTTTGGTCTCTAACCAAATTCACACATGTAGAGAATATTCTCGAATCTCGGATATCATTAATTTAATGAAAAAATAAACAAAAATAACTGAAAACACACAAAACTTATGTGGTTCGGTATAGTTATGCTTACCTCCATACAAAGAATAAACTCGTTCTTTATTATGAAAGAAGTACAACAAAATTGCATTCAGTTTTTATTTTTAAAACTCAATCTTATGAGTCTTTGTACACCATCTCTCAATTCAAAGAACACTCATATTTGTGTTATTTTCACATACTTTCAATATTAACCCATTGAGAATCTTAATACTAACTTATTAAGAATATAAAAACACTCTTATTTGTGTTTATCCCTCACGAGCCAACAACTCCTTGAAAAAACCTATACCGACTTTCTTTTTCATTTGATTGTTTTATTGTTTGTCTCTGTGTTGCTTTTTAACGTGTGTATATATATATATATATATATATATATATATATATATCTCAAATCTTGTTCATCAATTTTAAATATAATTAATTTCTAAATAAAAAAATAAGCATTTTGTCTATTAAACTTATAGGGTGCCGTATCAAAAATATGAGTTATGTATCGCAATCCCAACCTCATCAACACATTTATAATTATAGGTTATCTTCAGTCACACGTGAACCCATGGATGGAATCCATATATATTACACTATATTTCATATATATAGAGTAAAGAAATTAGACGTACGGATCTACTGATGCATGATGACAAAACGTGATAGGCCACGCGCACTAGCAGCTGCCAGCATGAGCATGAGATGCTTTGCTGCATGATTATGATGGGCACGACTGACTTAACCTTGAAGGGCAGCCTTCTTTTTTTTCTCTCTTTGTAAGAGAGATAAACAACGTAACAAACATGAAACATGTGTCTCAGTCAGTCTGTCACGTCTGTCACTCCATCATCCAGTCCCTTTCTCTTTAGACATCACTCATGGGACATGGAGATTCCTGCCAGTTTTGCAGTTAGGGGCTTCTCTGTAATTTGAATCTTTATTTTTATTAGTTTATGTTTGGATTGAGTTTTTAAAAATAATTTTTTACATAATTTTTAAAAAATAATTTTAAAATTAATGTTCGTTTTTTTATTTTATTTTTTTCATGTTATACGAAAAATATTAAAATTTTAAAAATAAAATAACATTATTTATTTTTAAATATTTAGTAAATATGAGAAATAAAATTAATATAGATTTTAAATTTAAACTTAAAACTGAAAATAATTACAAAGTGTATCAAAACAGTTTTCAAAATAAGATTATCCAAACAACATTTCACTGTTTTCTATTTTGTAAACAATTTTCGAGTTACAGTTATCCAAACATATTTTTTTCAAAATAAATCATAAAACTGTTTTGAATTTTTATTTTTTAAAATAGTTTTCGAAAACTAAAAATAAAAAACTGTTACTAACGTACCTATAATTTTCTTTTTGGAGCTTCAAAGTCCAAAGCTACTTTGTTCACCATGAATTGGGCTTAGTCTTCACCATCTAAAGCTACATGGGCCTTTTAGTGGATAACTTTAATACTTGGGCCTTCGGGACAAGCAAGTGATCCCCGATTGTTATTGGCTCATTTAAATCTGGTGAAGGAAGATTTTGGGTTCACATAAGAAAAGGATCAAGGATCAAGATTCAAGCCTAGCCGTTTCACATGTACGGAGTTAAATATAAAAACTTTCCTTTTTATTTTTATTTTTGGTTGAAAGAATGTACATATAAAAGTTGTATACAATAATATAGGTATACCTTCACCCAAAAAAATGTACTTTATATTATCTTAAATTAATAAAATATGTAAAAAAAATGAGTCAATTTAAAAAAAAAATCATATCGATACATAAAATGGGACACGAGAATATGTTATTTTTAAACGCAAAAAATGAAATTAGTTAACTGATTATACATAAGCAAAGGATAACTATTCATGGAGAACCTTGGTTAGCTGATTATAGAGTATTGCTTTTTCTTTTTATATTTATGTTAAGTTCAGCAATTTACTTAGTTAATTTTTATATGATGCCCACATGATTGTAAGAAAAATTAGCAAAATTCTTGAAATATTGAATACTCCATTTTTTTCATAATTTTTGTTACATTTACTATTTAACCGATTAAATAAATAATTTTTTTTATTATTAAATCATTAAGAAATTTTTTTTTTCATATATACATAAATAGAATTTAAAAGTTTTAAAAAAATATTTTTTTATTTTCTTAAAATAATATATATAATAATTAAGGCTAAATTTAAGTAAAAAAATGATAAATAACTAAAATTATAAGACAAAAAGAATACCTTTTTTTAAGAATATATCCTTCATGATGCCATTTCAATACGAAGCTCCATTAAGATATAAATTAAAACTCAAGTAATTAAGACAAATACATTGCTTATTACTCAATAAATAAAGGAGCACTGTCATCTAGATTAGAAGATCAAAAGAGGAATTGACTAAGCAATAACCTGACATGACTGGATTTAAATTAGACGTGAGGTGAGAATAATCTATCAACTCTTGGTCTTCTTTGCCTTAAATTGAACTTTAATTCTAATACTAATTTGGGCCCTTTTGGATCCAAAGAAAAATAATCAAAAGAAGAACTGAATAACCAGTGCCTTGTAGGCCAATGGAGTTTGAGTGTCAATTAGTTTAGATATTACAGTAACTTTTCAATATATAAAAGCTTAGGGTTTCAGACTCCATTCTTATTAGAAATGGATGGGATAAAAGATGAAAAATAATGGTCTTTTATCGTGTTGTTCGTAAACTCGATGAATCTTTTTGTACAAAATAAGAGTGAAGCCTTGAATTTTAAATTTTCTGACGTCTCGATTCGATTTGAGTTCGATAACAAACAAGTTTATTCGAGCTCAAACTTGAGCTCGAACCTGAACTTTGGATTGTCCATTCGAGTTCGAGCCTAAACTCTAATTTTAGTAAATATAAATATTGACTCGAGCTCGGCTCGAGATCAATAATACCTTATCAAACTGTTCGGGAGTCTTTTGAACCTAATCTTAAGGTATTCGAGTTTGGTTTGATAAGTTAATCGAGCTTAATTTTCATACTCAAGCCGAGTTTTGACTGAACTCAAGCTCGAATAGCTCGATAAAAACTCGGTTCGAGTACTACCCTAATTGCAAATAGTGGAGTTTGAGATTTTGAGCTTAAAGAAAATAAGAGGGAGATGAGATTTGCTGGAGAAAATAAGAGATGACACAGTTATCTTTTCACATTCAAATGAAATGCACATGTTATGGAATTTTGATTAGAATGACCTATTAGACACCTTTAAAATGCGTTGTGTAAATTGATCAAATTCAAAATGTAAAAAATAACATTAAAACATATAATAAATTGCAATGATGCTTCGTGATATAGCCCATGAAAAAAAACACTGTTAAGTCAATCAAATTCATTCGAGCATTGCTATTCCTACATCCAACTTGAGCATCCGATTTCGATACATTTGTAAACGTTAAAAACTCCATTGATAATTTGTGTGCTTTACCAATTTTATTTTTAATGAATTTACTGTAATAAGTGGAACAAAATTAGTAAAATACACAAATTACCAATGAAAGCTTCTCACATTTACAAGGATATCGAAATTGGTATAATTGAACGGTAAGAACTTTAGTTCCATAGTGAAAATGCCTGGATGCATATTTTTTTTTCCCCTTTGACAACTTCTAACGAACAACTTGTGGTGGTCAATTAAACCAGATCCACCAGATCAAGAATTTCTTCGGGTTTAGGTACTGCTAAGTAATCCCTGGGCTTACAGATCAAGTGGAATATGATATGCGTTTTTTAGAAAGTGTTATTATGATGATGTGTTCAATTTTTTTAACATAAAATTGAATGGTTTTGATTTTATAATTAACTGAGATATAAAAGATCAATAAATAAATTTTATAAAAACTTAAAATAATAAAATCCTACTAATAAAGTAGTATTGATTTTAACTATACAGCTCGATTGTTAAATTTTACAAAAAAAAATAAAAAAACTTATAATTACTAAAGCTATAATCGATCTTTTTTATAAAAAATATCATTTGATAATACTATATAACCTTACACATTATAATAATATAGTTGAATAAATTCAAATAATTAAAAACCAGTGCATTGCAGAAACATGACGATTAGTATTTAGAATAGTGTTACACATACACTCGATTTTTTTGAGACGCGAGCAGCTCTAATGCTAATCATTAGATAGCTTTCATCGATAATTTGTACAATTGACTGTTTTATCATTAATAAAATTATTGTAGTGAATGAGCATTAGTAACTTTTTTAAAAGCCTCATTGATAATGTAAGTAATTGTTTGTTTTAAGTGTCCTAATTTACGAGAAAAATATCATTACTCGATTAAAAAAATATGATATGTTATTATTATCA
Organism: Bretschneidera sinensis; assembly: GCA_023935145.1. NCBI lineage: Eukaryota > Viridiplantae > Streptophyta > Magnoliopsida > Brassicales > Akaniaceae > Bretschneidera > Bretschneidera sinensis. The sequence goes on along the minus strand of CM043703.1, from coordinate 3,471,840 downwards.
TTACAACGTGATTTTAGAGTTTAGCGCAAAGGCAAATGATATTGAGATTCTAAAATCAGTTTTTGGCATTCTAAAATCAGTTTTTGACACTTTGGCGTGAAAGATAAATGCTTAGATTTTGGAATTTCGATATTATTTTCCCGAGTTCCTAACACAAATTATATAAATTGAAAATTGTTTCGACTGGCAGAATTCACTGAACAAAATGTGCGTATAGTTTAATAAAGCAAGCGAACTCTCTGGTCCAGTCTCCACTAGCAGATCATCATCCCTATAATAATACAAAATTTATAATTAAAACAAATAAAAAGTCAACTCCAATTATTATCAAGATCTCAAACAGATTCCATCTCCGACGACGGAATCATCACACTTGGCTGCCGCTTTGCCGTCAAAGGGTTCTCAATCTCTTCCTCGATCACGGTCAACGTCGGGACCTGGAAATAATTCCGGGCACGGGGAGACGGCAATGTTCAAGTCAAAGCCACGTTGAATTCTAGTCGAATTCACAACTTCCACTGATTTAAAACCACAATTATAACTACCATTGCCATCAATATGATTATAATTACCAGTACTGTTGGTGTTGTAATAGCCACTGCCACTGCCACTGCCACCATCATAGTGACACCTTTTGTGTCCACCTAGTGCTTGACCAGAGGGGAAATTCTTGTAGCAAATGGAGCACACATGGGTTTTTATAATTCCACTAATTTGATTATTAACGACTGCAACAGTATTCGAAGCTGTAGTAGTGGTGTATTGGTCATCAGCTCGGGTGAGTTTCCGGTGACTAGTTTTGTGCCCACCAAGTGCTTGATAAGATGAGAATGCTTTGTTACATAAGGTGCACTTGTAATTGAGGGTCAACGTTGGCGGAGGAGGAGATTGGTGTTGTTGGCTGTTTTTGTTGGTGCCTTGGGCAAGCATGAGCAGGCAGAGAGCGAGGTATTCCTCTTCTGTAGGAGGGTTGTCGACTTCAAGACGCGGACGCTTGGTTCGCTTCCTCTTTGCCCATGGTGCCTCGAGATATTGGAGGTCTATAATATCATCATGGTGCAGCGAAGGAGGAGCTGAGGTTGGAGAATTCATCGTTTCGAGAGCCATCAAAACAGAGCGAGCGAGAAAGACAGTTTGGTTTTATTACTTGTTTGCTTGTTGAGTGTTGTGAGTGAAGGAAGGAAAGTAGGGGGCAGGGGGGGTTATATATGGGACGGAAGAGGAGGGAATGGAGGAATGGAGGAAGGGAGGAAGATGCTTGTATGTTTGATGAGTCGGGGTTTGTGTGTGTACCGTGGAGGGTGTTTACTAAGATGAGTACGCACGTCTAATTTAAGTTGTTGGGAGTGAAGTGCGGGTTGCAATTCTAAGTATTGTGGTCATGTGGGAAAGTGGAGAAAATGGTAGACTTATCAAAGGCTGCTTTTTTCAAGTCAACACTTCAAAAGAGTGAGTGCCCTTTCTCTCAACTTTTTCTTGTAGTGAAAAGTGAACACAACATTTAGTGATAAGTATGTTTTTTTGTCTTTTGGTCTCTTTTAAAGGAGGCAGAGGTTGAAGGAGTTTAAGACCATTAACTTCTTTTTTACGGTGATGATATTGTTAGGAGACAAGTTGTCAAGATTAAAACAAACATTTTTTAGTGACAAAATTATTTTTAGATTTAATCGAACATGAAATTATGAAGTATTTTTTTAAAAATAAAATCCTCAATAATTTTTCTTTCATTTTTTGGTACTTAAATTTCGTTATTGAGAGCGATTTTCTCTTAGAGCTACAATATCTATTATTATTTGGGAAAAATTAAAATGGTGCCACATCATTAAATACAGAATAATTAAATTCAAGTTTATCAATGTATCATTCAGTCTCATAAACTTAATTTTCATTTTAATTCTGAAATAAAAAAGATAACAATGCAACTAAAATGAGATTATAAAGATGATAAATTTTATTACTTATGTACAAAGATAATTAATATAAAATTGATTTAAGTTACATTAATGTTTAACAATTGGCCAAAACACCTTCGAAGAAAACCCGAGAAAGAATATGGGGAATAAAAATCGATCTCAAGCGGACCCCGCTCTTTGACTCAATCTAATACCCCCCAACTTGAAATTTCTCTCTCCTTTCTTCTCTAACGATTTTGCTTTGGTCTTGTTCTAATTTTCCGTCCGAAGTGTGGTTAGGCCGCGCTGCAGCAGAAAATACTTTTTAGTATCGATTATACTAGGGTTTAGCCCTCTAAGAATCTGATTTCAATCATAAAATCTCCTGTCCTTGCCTTGGAAACTTAAGTTTGGATCAAAATTTTGATGGGCTGTTCTTTAATTGTGAATTTGATGTTGACACCTGATGTAAATTGTTAACAGGATAGAAGTTAAAGGCGCTTGATAAAATTTCAAAGTTAGATTAGTTGTAAATGGTGGCTATGTTCACTTTAGTCGATTTACCAATTGGTTTTTCTCTTCCTTTTTTATCAGTAATTATGTGCCCTTGAGACTGCTACTAGGTTGAATTTGGTGTTTTAAAGGAAAGGACTTTACATTGATAGCCATGTCTGCAAATTGTTTAAGACATTCTAGTTAGAGTTCTCTTCCTGTAAAATTATAATTCATCATGTTGTAGTCCAAAAGACATCTTCATTCTTCCAATTCAATTCTCTTTTTGTGCAACCAAATGCACTCTAAGAAATCTTTAAACTTCCATGTACGATTAATGCTTAATTTAATATGGTTTGATTTTAATGCAGTTTCAATCTTCAGAATTTAACACAGGGCTACGTTTTAGCGACCACTTGGCTCTTTGCATATCAACAATGAAGTTCTATATTTAGTATGGATCCGCGATATACCGGAGAGATATTTAAGTGTAATATCCGTATTTTAAAAAGTTGGGTAAGTGTATATTTTTATCAATATGACAAAGAGTTAAATCCCTGATTGGCTGAATGAAGATTTCTGGAGACCAAGGTTGAAAAGTAAAAAAAAAAAAAAAGTCAACTTGGAACAGTAACTCGGGGCAGCATACCTACTGCCACCGAGAGAACAATTCTAAGTGGGATAATTGATATATTGGTTTTTGTTGTTTAATGGGAAGTGGAGAACAAAACATAATGATGATGTTTTTTTTTTTATCATTATGTTTGTTTGGTATCTCATGGAGACTATTGAAGGAGAGAGCTGCTGAAATTTGCAGCCAAGCTCCCCTATATAATGTGTACGAGAGGTTTATGAAGGGAACGCGAAAGAATTTTTGATCAGTTCCAAATATTTCATCTGTGTTCTTAAAACACTTGGGAATTTAAAGAAAGGTGGAAGGAACAAGATTTTGAGAGTATTTTCGAAAATATTTTGGGAAGCTATCAAAATAGCATAAGGTAATAAGGTAATGTTATTTTATCAGTTATGAAAGTTTCAGGAGGTTAAAATAGAAAATTTTCAAACTGTGTAGTTTATGGAGAAAAGAAGAAATAATAAGAAATTTAAATTCCAATATTATGTCAGGTGTTGGTAGTCAACAATCGGGAGAAAATTCAAGGAAGATCGGGAAAGTCAAAGAGGTGGCCCACGAGTAGCTTTAAAGTGCTACATGGTGAGTTGGATTTACTCTTAGTAGTCTAAATGAAAAATCAATTATTTCGTGACAATATTAAGTTTAATTATTTAAGTATGTTTGGGTGATCAATGAAAAAATGATTTATGGGAATGATAGAAAATTTGGTCTTGTAGAAATATTTCTCGGTGAGAAGTAATATTTTTTGAAAATTATAAGTTTATTTGAGGATAAAAAGCAATTAATAAATTATTGATGAGACATACCGATGTTTTAACACGAATTAGGACGAGATGAATTTTAGTGGATCTTGCTAAATTTTTATGGATGATTTAAGATGAATTTTAGTGGAATTTGACAATTCGGATGAACAATTTAAGATGAAATTTAGTGGATCTGGTCAGACTTTAATGGATTATTTGATGTGATTTAGGGGGAGAAGAATCTTGTGGAAATTTTATAATTTGATAAAAATCTGGATGATTGGATGTCAAATTTTAAAGAAACTTTGTTAGATAAAATTTGTGGATAATTACGATAGTCAAATTAAGTGGTTAGAATCTTTATATTGTTTTTATATTTCTGTTTATATTACTGTTTCATATCATTGTTCATGCACATATGCATTAAATAATATAACCGAAAGAACCGGAAAGGCAGCCGGTCTAATGAAATAACCGTGACAGCCGGTATATGCTGGGATGAAAAATAAAAACCGTGACAGCCGGTATATGCTGGGATGAAAAGTGAAAACCGTGACAGCCGGTATATGCTGGAATTAACCGGGAAGGCAGCCGGTCTGATGAGAATAAAAGAACCGGGAAGGCAGCCGGTCTAAGATAATAATAACCTGTCGACAGGTGGGAAGACGTTCCCATCATAATCATTCATGCATTTGCATCTGTTTTAATTATCGTTGCATTATTTGAAATGCTGAGATGTGGTATATTATTTGTGAATTAAATTATAGATGGCTGGGTCTCATAAAAAAAAAAGAGACAGCTATAATGATGAGATTTTCGAGATGCTGAGATGTGATACTTTTTGTGAATTTAATTATAGAAGGTTGAGTTTCATATAAAAAGACAGTGATAAGACTTATCTAAATGATGGACTTTTTGATATGAACCTCATTACGAGGTAATTAAGAAATAATTGATAGTCTTAAGGTGAACCAATGATTGAAAATAAGAGATTGATAGTAGAAAGTTGTCATCAAGTTATGCGAAAAATAAATTTTAATATTAAAGGATTATTGATGGAATTTGGAATACTTTCAGTAAATTTAATTCGCTGAGCTTGTGAAGCTCACTCCTCACTGTTCAATAATTTCAGGTAGCAGTCAAGGTAAATAGTCTGGTGGGTTGAGAATCAGTCGAGATCTTTTTCTGTAAGCCAAATACGTGTTAATATCCTCAGACAATCGAGTTAAAGACTTGTAAAAAATTTTATTGTAAATATTCATGCATTTATGTATTTTATGTTTAAGTGAATATCAGATTTGTTTACCTCTCCTGTTAAAAAAAAAAAAAAATCTGGTAGTATTATATTTATTGTTGCATATATGTGTCGTGCTTGGATTTTCAAAATGTGATGACACCGTCCAGGGGTGGCCAACCTGGGATGGGTCGTTACATTAAATAATGCTTATCAGAATAATTTTTTAGTCTTGGTCTTTTATAGGGTTTATGTTGGAATTACAATTGTTTTGGTTTGGATAATTCATGGTTGCAGGCATTTGGAGAAGCAGAATGAGTTGCTTACAGATGCCCACAGATCAATGTCACATGAATTGCACAAACTTCAGGTTGTTCTCTAATACTTATATTTGTTTAATTTATCTGGTTATATATGTATTACGAATTCTGACTGCTTTGCTGATTCCTATTGAAAATATTTTAGGCAAACAAGTGAACATGAGTAATTATTATATGAAAGCTAGTAGGTAAAGGTGAATGAAAAGTGATTGAAAATTGTTTATAATCGTGTAATTGGTGTTCTATAAAAAAAAAAAAAGGTGTAATCAGTGACTGATCTAGCGATGGCTATGAAAGCTATATTATGAATAGCGCGTTTGGCGGTTAGTGCTTCCATCACCTGGTTGGTCTTGTTCACAACACATAACATTTCAAAATGATAGTGATAAGAATGCTGAAATCCATCCAAAACGTGAAGGAATTTTTTTATTTTATTATGGAACTAATTATTGAAATTTTCTGCGTTATGATTTGCAGGTACAGGAAGAGATGTTGATGCGCAAATTTTATGAGCTTATGACTGCTCAAGGTCTAAATAAGAAGGTATGCTTGTCGCCCCCAAGGCATATGACGCAGTGGTAAATTTAGCCTTCAAGATGGCGGTTCTCCTGTGAGGTCTCGGGTTCGAATCCTGCTACTATGTTACTTGCGATTTACATCCTCCACAGGGTCTTAAAGCAAAAATTGTGAGGTGGTTGTAATGGTCCGTTATCCTAAAAAAAAAAAAAGGTATACTTGTCTTCTGAGTTCCATCCTTTACAACAGAGTTCTTGTAGACTTACACTCTTATGAACTATATTTTCTCCGGTAATAGTGTAAAGCATTTGAAGAAAATTACTCCTTTTTCTTTCAATGTTCTGGTAATTCTGCAAATTTATCTAATTGCTCTCATTAAGTTTTGGCATGCAACAAGTATCTGAAAAGTATCATTGCTAATATGTTTTGGGTTTTCTTCTGCTTGAGAAAGTCAAATATGTAAGAGCTAGGGTGTAAGTCAAGCCTATCACAATCCCTTGTGGGACATCCGAGAAAAAAAGAAGAAAATAAATAGAATTCACTGTGTTTTCATTTTTTAAATTTCCTTCTATAACTACAGCATGTGTGAGCTATAATTAATGAGGCCTACACCTTAGGGTTTCAAGCATGCAATGATGGGGCTAAAAGGGAAGGAAAGAGAGAGACAGAGGAAATGTCACATATGAATTTGGGAAAAACTAGAACTAGGCAAGTACTCAAGTGTCCATGTGGTGGGCAAAACTTGTTTGTTTTGTATTCAAGTCAAATTGGGAGGTTAAAACTTAAAAATTGATTTTTGCAATGTTAAGTTGCCTCATGATGACATTTTTTTTCTTTTGGTAACTTTATAGTTACTCGACTTTTTTAATTTTGCAACATTCTCTTTGTTCCGTTGGCCAATTGTTTGTTTTTTGGTTTTTGCATAATGAAGACAGTCATAAGGTCTCTTCCAGTATAAAAAAAAGATCTAATATAATATTCTATCAAATTTACTATTTTATTTTAAGTTTGTTCTTTTTTCAACATCAACAGTAATCGTAATCTTACAAAAAAAAGAAGCTTATTCATTCTCTCTCTAGGAGAGGTAAGACAATTTAATCTTTATTTGATTAATATCCTCTTTCCTTGGATTAGAAATATGTTAAATTCATTTTGTACCGTACAAGAAATAAAGTCCATTTGTATATGTGCTCCCGAAAAGAATATCATACTCTATTCTATTACATACACGCAGGGAGAGCAATCGAAAAAATCAGAGACCTATTACAGTATCTCTTGGAGTCTTGAATATGATAGATGCTATCAATAATTGTATCATACCAATTCACATATGTCTCTCTGCCATCAATCGATGCTGGTTGAAGTAATGACAATTCTCATATTTGTTTGATGAGAAATTAAAAAAAAAAAAGCAAAACAAATATACTATTGCAAATAAAATTATGCTATTTGTATCCCTTTTCACGGAAAAAGGGAGAGTTGATGTATTTTTTTTTTATTGGATCCGTTGGGACTGACGGGGCTTGAACCCGTAGCTTTCGCCTTGACAGGGCGATTCTCTGACCAATTGAACTACAATCCCAGGGAAATAAAGTGTACAACATATGTATTCTTATGATTTAATTTAAACCGTTTCTATTTAGATTTTAGATTAGAATCACTGTGTTGTAATAAACAGAGGCGCGAGTGATATATTGATATCCACATGGATATGCACTTTAGTGAGAGCAACACGGATTACGGATAATCCTTTCGTTATTGCCAAATCAAATCGATTGATAATCAATTTTTCAATAAAAAAAAGTTTTTTTTTCATTAAACTTTATACTTAATGATCATGATATGAATCTAGATCGTTAGCTAAATCATAATTTATGGGAACAAAAAAAATAAATAGAGCAAATAAAAAAGAAATACAAAGTAGGGATATATCATAATTTTTTTTTTTTTTTTTTTTTTATCTTTCCCTATATGGCATTTATAGACAACAAAATGGTTTATATCATTTCATGGTGGACAACGAATTTTTTATTGGGACGAGCTAGATTTGAACCAGCATAGACATGTTGCCAACGAATTTACAGTCTGTCTTCATTAATCGCTCGAGCATCGACCCCGGAAGAATCAATTATAAGTTTATTGATGATCCATGATCAACTTCCTTTCCTAGGAAATCGAATCCCCGTTGCCTCCTTGAAAGAGAGATGTCTTGAACCACTAGACGATGGGGTTTTTGCAGAATGAAGACAGTCATAAGGTTTCAGATGACGGTGATACTAGACAGACTACTGCTTTGATTAGAGCAACTAGCAATGGCCAACAGTGAGGATCTCAAGTTTGTTTTGAGTTCTCTATCACAAAATATTTTGTAATTTTACTTTTTGAACACTCAGCAATCCTAATTGGTATTGTTAGAAATTGTCAATTTCAACAGAAATGTTATGCATGCCCAGGAAAGTGAATACAATAGTAAGAGGCCTCGAGATTCTCAGATTTCATCATATGTTGGAGTCACCCACTTTGTACACAGCACCAAAGGAGACACCAGAGAAAGCAATCAGCAACAAGAAAACCAGAGCAACATTCTTATCATAAGGCAAAGCCATTGTTGAAGCACATATTAACACAAGACAGAGAGAAAAGAAGAAAGAATTATCTTCAAGGAATCGAGACTAATCAAAGGAACTTGGTGATGAATGAATTTGTGGAAAACCCCCTATATTTATAACCTGCTTATGTCTAAACTTAATACGGAATGGAAAATAATTTCTATCATAGGATGATTCTATTCATGTTATGAAACTGTAGAATTCATGAAACACTCTTTCATCTAACCCTCTCTTGAGAGTCCAATTCATTTAGACTAGGGATCAATTTTTATTGGTTCATTACCAATTTACCGGATGTTGCCTCCTCAACTGGGTTCGATTACAAATTCAGCCTTTTTTCTGGATTGGAAGATTTACAGGCGACCCATGCTAGGCACAGCAATAATTTCAGACTTCATATTTGCAATGTTAACAGCTAAGTTATCTATAGATCATTTTCATGAGGACTACTGACCAGCAAATCAGAGTGGCGCAGCGGAAGCGTGGTGGGCCCATAACCCACAGGTCCCAGGATCGAAACCTGGCTCTGATAGATTTTCACTCTTTTTTCGTTTTATATTTCACATCAAACGAACACCAGATGCACCAAAACACAAGAAAATCACTAGGATTTGTAATGGGAAAGTTTTCCGGGTTTAAGCCTTCTAAATGCACAGATAAAACTTTAAGCCAGGAAATTATTTTCTCAGCAACCACCAAAGCCTCTAATGAAACAGTAATTGAGAAATGTTAGGCAAAATTCTTTCTCACAGAAAAATAAAAAGCAGAAACAAAAAAACAAGATCTACCTGAATAAAGCAAAAGGAGTCGATGTATATATATATATATATAGCATCAGGAACTAGGATACAAAGTCAAAAGCGTTTTTCCTTTTGTTCATAGAATACCCCTTAACTACAACAATTAGAAAGAAGCAAAATTTCTAAGCTCACATTGGAGGCTACAACAATTAGCATCAGGAGTTGATACATGTAATTCTACTAAGCTGAACCCAGAAATTAATACTATAAGGAAAAGTAGACAAGTTCACCTTGGAGGAATCGGACCCCACAAGTCCTACATTGTCGCAAAACATGCCAACATTCCCCATTACAACTTCCATTACTAAGTTCAGCTTAGAACAAACCGACAGTGAAGAAAACCTGTAAACAACCAACCTTGAAATTATTAAAACTAGTAATATGGACCCATCGAAACTTCCAATCTCTAACATAAAAAAAGTTCAAAACTCTGACAAAATTAACAATTCAAAGAATTAACGCTTACTTGGATCAGCATTAATAAGCATAGCAGTCCCTCCAAAACTGCAACTTTCTCCATTTCTCTTGGTCTTCTGCCAGTAGTTATTGAAAGCATAAGAAGCATGGGCAACAATAATATCAGGATAGAAACAGTTGCCATGAGCCATAATCTCTTCACTATCAGCACCACCCTCCCCACATGCGTAGTCCATTGCCTCCTACAATGTCTCTGCAGGAACACTAGGCTTAGCCACGCACCACAGCTTATGCTGTACCCCCGCCTTATCCGGCACCGGCGCAGTAGTATATGCCGGATTACAAGGAGTCAACGAGAAACCATAAGGAGAACTCGCGGGACAAAAGACTGGAGGCAGCTCTGGTGCCACAGGGAAACAAATTGGGGGTGGAGAATCAAAGGGGAAGGAAATTGGGGGGTGGAGAAGCAAGAGGGAAGGAGATTGGTGGTGGAGAATTAGTGTAGAATTGTGGAGCTTGTGAGTCTCTGGCTACATTATCAGGAGCAGAGTAGCCAATGGAGGAGTGAAATGGAGAGATTTCTCGTAATGGGGTTGGCCTTGCTGGGTATGGGTCAACAATCTTGGTGTCCATGAAAGAGAGCTTTCTGTTTATGGGTTTCCTCTCTCTGAGGCCAGTGATGATCACATTAACCTTGTTGAGCTAAAAAGATCCAAGCTTTTTCATGGAATCCAAGTGAGAAGATAACAAACTCACACTATCATCTGATAAAGGGGAGAAATTTGGTGATGGGTTTATAGAGTAAGTTGAGTTTGTGCTTTGAAGAAAGTGTAACAGGGGTTTAACAACTTTCTCAAACAAATCATCTTTGAAAAGAGAAGATTGCAGGGGTAAAAAATTAGAAGAGAAAGCAGGAGAGACCTTGATTTCTTTCTCCAGAGCCCACCTTGTAAGAGAGTGATAAATCTTCTTTAAAGACGGTAGAATCAGACCCAGGTTGTGTTTTTGTTCATTTTGGCAGAGAACAGTGTCAGTCACAACAATAGTGGTGATTTTGGTAGCAGGGTAGTGAGGCAGATCATTTTTCCTTAGCCAAGTCTCAGCCTTTAAAACACTGCTAGAGACCTCACTTAGGTTTTTCTCACTCAGTGAAACTGCTACAGGAAGACTAGAGCGAGACAATATTTGAAGTACCTCTGGAGCTGTATCATAGAGATTAAGAAGTTCAATAGATTCTTGACCTGCACCTGCAAATGAAAGAAGCATTGGAGGAAAAAGGACTATGGAGCAAAAATGGATGAAAGAAACCCAGAGTGTCATGAAAAATGAAGCATTTAATTTGTCGATGTTTTTAAAAATAGTACTAATTTACACTTCTGCTTACCAGTAAGACCCAGCAAACAGAGAAACAAAGGTGAAAAAAGCACACCATCTTCAACATTTCCATTGTATTGAAGAGAAGATCTAGAAATCTCAAAGAAAAGGTCTACGCTTGGGACCGAGAACACTAATATAAGACCTAAAACCCACCCTACCTTTTCTCTTTGTAGAAGAGTACTGTATATGAAGTGGGGTTTTAGTTTCAGAGTGCAAAGGAAGGCAGTAACAAGGTAAGTTTATCTGTTTTGAACACACACTTAAGTTGTGTCTGATGGGTTGTGTATCCTTTTGTTTTGCTGTTACTTTGTTTCAAACAAAAGAGTAAAAACAGGTGGGTACAAGACCTTAAAAAGCAAAAATTGAAGAGGTGCAGGGTTTTACCTTATTCGTTAACACACAGCATAGAAATTAGTTAACCTTGGCTACCAAGATTGCAAAAGGGCTATTGTCCTATTTATTGAGAGACTTGGACGCGTGGAACAAGAACAAAAGTGTGAACTTTGAATAACCCAAGGCCAAGAACTACAAAAATGAGACTGCATAGGCTAGGGAAACTGGATGGTTTCTTTTTTTCTTTTTTAAGTGTTTTTGATCACTCTGAAATTTCCTTAGTATGTTTAAAAAAATTTATCGATATATTTTTATCGATATTATTAATAATTTTTTTTTTAAAATTATTAAAAAATTTCAAGATAATTTAAAATCAAATATTTAGATGGATCTATTCAATAAATTTTTTTTAAGAGAAGAGAATAGTTCTCTTTCTCTATTATCGGAATCGAGATGTATTTTGTTTTTTCTCGAGAGAAATGAGACTACTATAGCACGGGGAGACCATGAAAGACAGACAAATAGTTGAGCGACGCTGTTTGTATTAAAACGGCATGGTCTTTTCAGTAAGCAATGCCGTTTTAACCTTGCTTGTAGGCACTGGTTGGCTTCCACAGAATGTGAGAATAAGACCGAAACGACGGAGGTCCTCTTTATCATGAGAAATTCGCTGCAAACTGTTAGAAGAAGCACATACTTCATGAGTTTAGATCTGTAGAATTCCTGAAGATTACGAGGTTCCGTTCATGGATTTAGATTAATTATGGTTTTAAGTCTTGCACATATTTTGAGTCTGATTTTTTACTTAATTGTTTGGGTTTGAGCTCATGAATAGCAGTTGTTTTGCAGCAGGACGAAAACGCTAATTAGAACTTATTAAGTTGCTTAAAAATACTTTCTATGTACTGAGCGTACATTGTAATGAGATATTTGTGCGGTTGATTATTGTGAAACTTCTGGCAAGACGTAACCCTATTCTGAAGTGAACCTAGATATATTGTGCCTTATTTTTTTTTCTGTTTATAATTCGCATGATTGATAGATCTCGAATTATTTACGAATTTATCATTTTTTAAACATATTTACGAACTGAATCATGAATGTTGTAAATAGTAATATATGTATATTTTTAAGAACTTCATTCACAGTAATTTTTTTAAAATATGAACTTTATTCATTTAAGTTAAAATTAAATAAAAGTGAATCATTAGTCTATCATCACGTCTACAAGTATTTTTGGATTTTTATAAGTTATTTTCACGTCAATATTACTGAAACTGTTGATAAGCAAGCAACATTTCATTGATTCAATTCATTCTTCTTGTTATTTTGATTTTCTGAATTCTTTATTCAATTCTAAATTACAACAGAAATGAAATGTGAAATTCTTGAGTAGTCTACTTCCCTTCGAATGCCGAACCCACTCCCCTTAAATGAAAGGAGTGTCTTAGAATTCATACGGGATTTACTTGTCTATGTATCGTTCCATTCGATATTTTAGGTCCTGTGTCACATCACCTCGATGGTTATGCCACAATGTCCTTAAAGGCTATATGCGATGTATAGACTCCTGCAACCATGACATAGTTATTTCTTTTGTAGGAATTCTAGGTCATTCCTCAACGACTCTCCATAGATTATAATCTTGTCCTTCGACAAAGATTTTCATCATGTTTTTCCAATAGTTATAGTTGAAGCCATTGAACAAGGGAGGCCTAGTGTAGGAATGTCCCTCAGAATAGCTATTCGATGCCATCGGATTAACTCAAGGATTTTAAGCCTAAAATTGAGAACGAGGCTCTGATGCCAATTGTAGACTGAGGTTTTAACCCAAGAGGGAGGGTAAATTGGGTTTATAAAAACTTTCGCTAATTAATCGCAAGTTTATAAAAATAGGCAAGTCAACAAGCATGAAAACAAGTAATGTGCTGTAAACAAAAGAGTTTAAGGAGTAGAAGATGCAAACTCAGTTTATAGTGGTTCGACGATATCGAATTCATTCCGACCCTACGTCCACTTTCTTCAAGGAACCTCCTTGAAGTGATCCACTAAAACTCTTAGTCGTGCAACTTCACGGGTGTTGCACAAACCTTACAAACAGTCCCTTTCTCTTAGAAGCTTGTCCCTTCCTCTTAGAAGCTTGTCCCTTCCTCTCGGAAGCTAATCATTTTACAATAAATATGAGTTGATGTAAAGTAAATGCTAGAGAGACAGCAATGAATGCTTTTACAACTGAATAATATATTTCTTTCAAGGTAAAGCTTGAAAAATGGCTCAACAATAAATATTTCAAAGCTTTTGTGTATTAATGAGCAAAAACTAGATTGAATGTGTAATACTTTTTTTTTAAATGCTCAATAGAGTGGGTTTATATAGCATTAAATTAATATGACCGTTTGGTACTGACTTGGTACATTTAAATGCTCAAGTCTGGTGCCTCAATGGTCATATTTTTCGAATTACCAGTCGACTAGGTCTTAGTACCAGTCGACTGGGTCAAGTGTACCAGTCGACTGGGTCAAGTGTACCAGTCGACTGGGGATATTCTGTCCAATATACTAGTCGACTGGTATGAAGCACCCAGTCGACTGGGGACACACTGTCCCATATACCAGTCTTCTGGTATAAGTACCCAGTCGACTGGGTTGCCCTTCAGCCCAGTTTTTCATGCTTTGAAATGTTTTTGACTTAAAAACATTTGAATGAAATGTTTTGTCAAAAAGTTTTTACAAAAAGAGCCATAGGATAAGCTAGTTACCTAAACAAGTGAGATTTACAACTTGTTTCAATACCTTATGCCTATGCTAAATATTCTGTCTTGACTTGGTGTCTGATTCAGGTTGAGTTCTTGTGTCTTAATTCTTGGCTGTATGCTTTTATTGTTTAAAACACTTAGATAACACTGTTGGTACAATTAGAGTTCTGTTTTATCATTATTAAAATTTATATGAAGGTCAACAATCTCCCTCTTTTTTATGATGACAAAACTAATGAGAGAAAACAGTTTTTAAAACTAAGTGTTTGGTTTTTAGGAAAAATTGGGTAGAGTTTTCTCAGTTTTTTTAATAAAACCAACCTATAAAAAGTTCAAAATAGTTTATATTCAATCCAACTAAGCAACTCAACATATTGTCATATATAACAAGTGTTTTGGAGCAATGCTCCCTCTAAATTTATGCTACTTTAACTTTACAGTCATTTTTCTCATATTTCTCCATTGTTTTGACAACAATAGAAAAGGGGGTTGTAAACCAAAAAATAAGCTATATAGACACTATAGACATTAAGATAAGGCAAAAACAAACCTGTATACAAAAATTTGGCATAATTTGAGGCTGGAAAGACTTCCCGAGTAGAGCGAGAAGTTTCCATACATGCAAAAGCAGTTACAGCATATATCCAAGCAAAGAAGTATTTATATGAAGCAAACACATTGCGTAAAAATAAAGCAAGGATAGGAATCAAAATATAAAGTTAAATATAGACATATAGAGTAAACATCCATACAACACAGCTTCGAAAAGCTGAATCTGAAAAAATACAATATATGATGAAATGATGTTCGTGCCAAGAACAACTAAAAGCTACATCTATATACAACTGACAAGAAATACAAAAGGCAACTCAGGGAGCAGGAGAGTCAGAGCTGTCATGAATGATATCCTGAAACTCAGCCAATGAACTCTCGGTATGCTCTCGGTGCAGCTCAAAGTCATCCTGGAAGGAGCGAAGGTCATGATGCATGGTGTCGACTGAAAAGCTCAAGCTTTAGAATTCGGACTGCATAGTCAGCTGGAGGCTCGTAATAGCCTAAAGAAGATCGTCGTATCCAGCTGGACCAGTACTCGAGTCGCCCATATGTGGTACTCGGTCATCTGTATCCATAGCAGTGGCTACAGCATCTGGACCCTTGTCCTCATCACCACTACTATCATCCTCTCCTATCTTGATGTTCTTCCCGGCCTTTGAATAAATCATGTCATCTCGGACTGTGTATCCCATCTTCTTCAGCGAAGAGATGTTGATGATTTACTTGAGGCCGATGTTCTAAGCCTCGAAGGCGAGAAGAGGAACCCGAAAGTGCTGGTGGATGAGTGTGATGAGCATCCCGTAGGGAAGGCATCCGGATTCACTCACTTCACCCTTTATCAAGTTGCTGAGCAGCAGAGGGTAGATATTGAAGTGGTGTCTAGTTTTAAGGCTCCAAATTAATACTACATCTATCTTAGATAGATAGCCCCGACTCCCGAGTCTAAGATGGATGGTCCAACTCACAATGAGATTGAACAACTTCGAGTCAAGGGGCATGTCACTACGTGTGAAATGTAATGGGTCTAAAGACATCGTTAGGGTCGCCCCTAATTATCTGACATGCCTCATCGTAATTGAAGTTGTCTGGCCATCCGTCCAGACTCCATTGGATCCCTCCCACAGGGATCCTCAGGATTTTCATCAAGAGGTCAGTGTTGATCTCGAACTCCACACCCATTACACTAGTTCTGAACTACATAGCCAGTGGACTAGGTTTCACCAAGTTCGCATAGAACTGGTAAATCAGTCTCTGGTAAAGTTTCTGGTGAATCTTGACCAGTGGGGTCAAGTTTATTGCATTAAAAGTAGGTAAAACATCGAAGTTACCATGATGAATAGATTCGAAGTCAACGAATCTACCCGTCATGATTTTCTTATGACGAATAACAAACGTATAACTCTCTTTTGCTGTCGGGCTTGAGAACAAGGAGTTGTCAAGCTCTGTCCTCGCCTTCTTGCTTAAGGAGCCTGCTAACCCCTTTCCTTTTGAGTTCGGAGCCATAGACTTGGTGGACCTTGGCCTAGTAGGCGCATGAGGTCCCCCAACAGTGGTCTTAATGCGAATTCTTTCGAACATTTTGGAGGAAAAAAGATTTTGGGAGAAATGGAGATTTTGGTGGAAATTTGAGATTTCAGTCGTAAAAAGTTAAAATAAATGGTATGGCGGTGTAGATCAAGGTGTGTATGAAATGTTTTGAGGAGTTTTTGGTCAAAATGATGAGATTTTTTCGAGAGAGAAAGCTTAAGGTTTCAAAAATGGCATGAAAAACTGAAAAATCTAAAGAGACTATTTATAGAATCGCGATACCAGTTGACTGGGTTAGGGCACCAGTCGATTGGGTCTTTTACAAATTCAAAATTTTTTGATATACCAGTCGACTGGGTCGGGACACCAGTCTACTGGACAAATTGGCAGAGAAATACCAGTCGACTGGGTTGTTCATACCAGTCGACTAGGTAGTTAACTGAATTTTAAAAAAATGGCTCCAAACAAGGTCTAGGTTTACTAGTCGACTGGTATAGACTTACCAGTCGACTGGGTAATTAGGTAGTGACTTCCCAGTCAACTGGGATAGACTTACCAATCGACTAGACCAAAAAAAACTTCTAGTTTAGAGTCTTAGCACGAAATTTGTCTATTTATGCCATCTTGAGTGAAGAAAATATTAAATAAAGTTTAATACTCATTCACTAGATGTCAAATATACAAATGATGAATGATGATGCAATTAGGCATACAATTTATCATAATCTAACAATCTCATTAACAGTTTGATTTTGCAGAAACTAGCTTCACTTAGAGGTTTTGTAAGAATATCAGCTATTTGATCTTCCGAAGGTATGAATTCTAGTCTTATATCACCTTTTTTAGCATGGTTTCTTAAGAAATGATGTCTAATTTCTATGTATTTAATTCTAGAGTGCTGAATAGGGTTCTTGGTTAGGTTGATAGCACTAGTATTATCGCAATGTATTGGAATACTTTTAAAGTTTATGCCATAGTCTTCTAGTTGTTTCATCCACAAAACTTGGGCACAACAACTTCCAGTTGCAATGTGTTCCGCCTCGGCAGTTGATAGTGCAACAGAGTTTTGTTTCTTGAATAACCAAGAGGTTAACATTGCGCTTAAGAATTGGCATGCTCCACTTATGCTTTTTCTATCTAACCTAGACCCAGTAAAGTCAGCATCTGAATATTCTACAAACTCAAAAGATGAATCTCTAGAGTACCATAATCCTAAGGTTTGAGTTCCTTGTAGATATCTAAAAATTCTTTTCACTGCAATTACATGTGATTCCTTAGGATTAGCCTAAAATCTAGTACATATGCATACATTGAACATTATATCAAGTCTACTTGCAGTTAAATAAAGTAAAGCTCCTATTATGCTTCTATAATATTTAGTGTCTACACACTTACCTCCTTCATCAAGGTTAAGTTTTGTAGATATGCTCATAGGAGTACCAAGTGGCTTTGAGCTTTCCATCCCGAACCTCTTTAGTAAGTTCTTAGTGTATTTTGATGGATTGATGAAGATACCTCCTTTAAATTATTTGATTTGAAGCCCAAGGAAATACGTAAGCTCTCCCATCATGCTCATTTCAAATTCATCTTGTATGCACTTGGCAAACTCTTTACACATAGATTCATTAGTAGCACCAAATATAATATCATCAACATATATTTGGACTAGTATAGTGTCATTTATGTGAGTTTTTGTGGAGAGGGTTATGTCTACTTTTCCTCTTATAAAATTATTGTCAATAAAAAATTTACTTAGTCTTTCATACCATGCTCTTGGAGCTTGCTTCAACCCATATAGAGCTTTAGAAAGCTTGTAAACATGATTTGGAAGATTAGGATTATCAAATCCAAGAGGTTGCTCAACATATACCTCTTCTTCTATAAAACCATTTAAGAAGGCACTCTTTACATCCATTTGAAATAGTTTAAACTTATTAAAGCATGCAAAGGCCAATAACATTCGAATAGCTTCTAATCTTGCTACAGGAGCATAGGTCTTATCAAAGTTTATTCATTCTTTTTGATTATATCCCTTAGCAACTAGTCTAGCTTTGTTTCTAATCACTATTCCATTTTCATCCATCTTATTTCTAAATACCCATTTAGTTCCTATTATTGTATGATTCTTTGGTCTAGGAACTAGATTCCATACATTGTTTCTTTCAAATTAATTTATTTCTTTTTGCATGGCAGTTATCCAATCATTATCCTTTTTCGACTTCTATAAATGTCTTACGTTCTATTTAAGACAAATAGGCTACATACTTGCAAATGTTTCTAATTGAGGAACAAGTTCTTACCCCTTGTAAAGGATCACCAATCACTTGATCGATTGGGTGATAATTTACATACCTCCAATCTTTGAGAAGACTATCATCTTGTTGACTTGTAGATGGTTGGTCAAATTTGAGAGTTTCCATCTCTTGATTTGTTTGAGGTGAGCTCTCCTTTAGGTCAACAATGGAAGTAGGTATCTCCGTTCGTGGAATGAAATCTGCATCATCATTGAAAGAAACTTCTCTACTACTAATTGGGTTAGATTCGTCAAGGGTTACATGTATGGATTCTTCTACTACTAGAGTTCTCTTATTGAAGACTTTATAAGCCTTACTAGAGGTTGAATATCCTAAGAATATCCCTTCATCGGTCTTAGAGTCAAACTTACCCAACTTAGTTTTATTGTTATTTAGGATGAAACATTTAACAAAAGGTACGAAAATATGAGATATTAGGCTTTTTACCTTTTAATAATTCATATGGAGTTTTGTCAAGCATAGGCCTAATTAAAATTATATTCAAGATATAGCAAGAAATGTTTACCGCTTCCGCCCAAAAGTATTTTGGTAAGCTATATTCACAAAGCATTGTTCTTACAAATTCTTCTAGAACTCTATTTTTCCTCTCAACAACTCCATTTTGTTGAGGAGTTCTAGGAGCTGAAAAGTTGTGATCAATTCCATTTTCATCACAAAATTTTGAAAAATTTTGGTTTTCAAATTCTTTTCCATGATCATTTCTAATGCTTGAAACAAAAAATCCTTTTTCATTTTGAACATTTTTGCAAAAGTTTTCAAATCCTTTGAAAGCTTCATCCTTGTAAGCAATAAAGATTACAAAGGTATATCTTGAATAGTCATCAACAATAATAAGAGCATATTGATGGCTACCTAGACTAATCGTACTTATTGGACCAAATAAATCCATATGCAAAAGTTCCAATGGTCTAGTAGTTGAGACTACATTTTTTTTATTTAAAAGAAATTCTAGTTTGTTTTCCCATTTGACAAGCATTGCATACTTTATCTTTTTCAAATTTGATTTTGGGTAGTCCAATTACTAAATCTTTTCTTGAAATGATTTTAAGCAAATTCATGTTCACATGACCAAGCCTTCTATGCCATAACCATGGGTTTTCACTAAATGAGGGAAAACATTTTTCATTTTCGGAATGCAATGATTTTAAATAAACTATATAGACATTTTCATGTCTCTGGCCAACAAACTTGATCTTGTTACTCTTGATGTCTATAACTAGACAATGAGAGGTTTCAAATATGACTTTGTCGCCTTTGTCACATAGTTGACTAATACTTAGTAGATTTGGCTTAAGGCCTTGTACTAGTAATACATTAACTATGGTTGAGAAATCATTACCAACTTTTCCATGCCCGATGGTCTTTATTTTTGTGTTGGCTCTAATGGTGACAAGTCTGTCATCTCTTAAAGTTAGCTCATTGAATACACTTTTATCAACGATCATGTGTTTTGAGCATCCACTATCAAGGTACCAACAGTTACATTTTTCCTTGGTACGGAGACATATCTACATCACATAAGGATACACAATTGCATTTTTAGGTACCCAAAATTTCTTAGGTCCTTTGGGGTTAGTCTTTGAAAATACGGTTCCTTTTGGGACCCATACTTTCTTAACAACATATAGTGTTCTATAGACATGTTGATAATGCATAATCCTAGAAAAATAGTTATTGAAATTTCTAGGATGACTTAATTGTGCGTGTCTATAATTCTTAGGGTAGGAGTTCCTAAGATACATGTTTCTAATTTGAGGAATATGCATGTCATTTGTATGATGATGATTTCTTGGATACATGCTTGCATTATTATTAGTATGCATATTATTTCTAGAATAACCATGATAGTAATTCCTAGGATATGCTTGTGCAGTGTGCAAGTCTTGAGTATACATGTTATTTCTAAGATGCATATGATG
Organism: Bretschneidera sinensis; assembly: GCA_023935145.1. Taxonomy (NCBI): domain Eukaryota; kingdom Viridiplantae; phylum Streptophyta; class Magnoliopsida; order Brassicales; family Akaniaceae; genus Bretschneidera; species Bretschneidera sinensis. Next base: position 3,451,402 of record CM043703.1, on the reverse strand, counting down.
GTTACTCCTAGGATGTGTATAAGCATTTATTGAATGAGCATACATATAAGCATGAGTATTTCTAGGATGTTTCATTCTTGTATATGCATTAGAATTAGTATTTCTAGACCTACTAGCATTCATTGAGGGAATACTTTTGACCTTACTAGTGGTCTTTGAAGTAGAGGCTTCATTCACACATGATGCTTTCATGAATAAGCTCTCTTTTGATTTTTGCTTGCCTAATAGAGAATATTCTAACCCGGATTTTCCTCCATTTAATCTTTGGTAAGATAACACTTCATCAAGCTTTTCTTTTCTAAGCACAAGTCTATATATTGTGTCATTCAATTCTAATATCTTCTTCTTTAAGTTTTCATTTTCATTTTTAAGAAAATATTGAGAAGAATCATAAAGCAATGAAGATAGTTCATCTTTTTCTTTTTTAGACTTATCATCTCTTTAGAAAGAGATGACACCTCTTTCTTAAGAGTAGAGTTCTTAGAATCGAATTTCTTCAATTCTTCATGCATTTCAGTTATGACTTCTATCAATTCTTCACTACTACTAACAATGTTATTTTTTGAAGAAGGAGAAGTTGATACCTCATTTTCATCATCGATTGCCATAAGACATAGGTTAGTAATTTCCTCATATCCGATCTCTTTATCCGAGGAGTCTTCTTCTTCGTCATCACTCCAAGTGGTTACAATCATAGCTTTCTTCTTGAAGCTCCTGTATGGTTTGCTTGTAGCTGTATAATCGGCCTTGATGTGATCGGGCTTCTTGTATCTATAACACACAAGTGGTTCCCTTTTTGAAGTGGGATCCTTTGTGTAAGGTTTCTTACTTTTCTTTAAGAATTCGTGAAACCGTTTGGCGATTAAAGCCATCTCATCATCTTCTTCATTGCTCTCCACCTCTTCTTCCGATTCTTCTTCTTTGTTGCTCGTAGATGCTTTAAGAGCAATCACCTTTTTCTTCTTCTCATCATCATTGACAATGGGATTCATTTCTTCCATCTCATATGTCAATAATGACCCGAGAAGTGTTTCGACATCAAGTTTGTCGAGATCTTTGGCCTCCTGAATGACCGTCTTATTTGGTTTCCAAGTAGGTGGCAGAGATCTTAAGATTTTTCTCGTTAGTTCAAACTCCTCAATGTTCCTACCAAGAAGCTTCAAACTATTAACAATAGTTGTGAAACGTGAGTGCGTTTGAGAAATTGTTTCATTAGGAGACCTTTTAAAAGATTCATATTCGGAAACTAGCATATAGATTTTTTATTTTTTAACCTCGCTAGTTTCTTCATATGTAACTTGCAGTTTATCCCAAATCTCCTTAGCCGAAACACATGCGAAAATTTTATTATATTTTGAAATATCTAAAGCATAATGTAAAATGCTTGTGGCTCTACTATTGAGAGATATCATTCTAAAATCCTCATCATTGAACTTAGTTTTGAGCTTAGGCATTGTATGATTGATTTCTCCAATAGTTATTTCCTTTGTAGGAATTCTAGGTCCTTCCTCCATAACTCTCCATAGATTATAATCTTGTCCTTCGACAAAGATTTTTATCCTGTTTTTCCAATAGTTATAGTTGGAGCCATTGAACAAGGGAGGCTTAGTGTAGGAATGTCCCTCAGAATAGCTATTCGATGCCATCAGATCAACTCAAAGATTTTAAGCCTAAAATTGAGAACAAGGCTCTGATACCAATTGTAGACTGAGGTTTCAATCTAAGAGGGGGGTGAATTGGGTTTATAAAAACTTTCACTAATTAATCGCAAGTTTATAAAAACAAGTAAGTCCACAAGTATGTAAACAAGTAATGTATTGTAAACAAAAGAGTTTAAGGAGTTTAAGGAGTAGAAGATGCAAACTCAGTTTATAGTGGTTCGACAATATCGGATTCGTTCCGACCCTACGTCAACTCTCTTCAAGGAACCTCCTTGAAGTAATCAACTAAAACTCTTAGTCGTACAACTTCACGGGTGTTGCACAAACCTTACAAATAATCCCTTCTTCTTGGAAGCTTGTCCCTTCCTCTCGGAAGCTAATCTCTTCCTTTCGGAAGCTAATCTCTTTACAATAAATATGAGTTGCTGTAAAGTAAATGGTAGAGAGACAACAATGAATGCTTATACAACTGAATAATATCTCTCTTTCAAGGTAAAGCTTGAAGAATGACTCAGTAATAAATATTTCAAAGCTTTTGTGTATTAATGAGCAAAAACTAGATTGAATGTGTAATAGTTTCTTTTTAAATACTTAATGGAGTGGGTTTATATAGCCTTGAATTAATATAGCTGTTTGGTACTTACTTGGTACGTTTTGGTACATTTAAATGCTTAATTCTAGCACCTCAACGGTCATATTTTTTGAATTATCAGTCGACTGGGTCCAGTGAAAAGTCTCACTTTTAAGGCTGTGAAGAGTACCAATCGACTGGGTCAAGTGTACCAGTCGAATGGGGACATTCTGTCCAATATACCAGTCGACTAGTATGAAGCACCCAGTCAACTAGGGACACACTGTCCCATATACTAGTCTTCTGGTATAAGTACCCAGTCGACTGGGTTGCCTTTCAACCCAGTTTTTCATGCTTTGAAATGTTTTTGACTTAAAAACGTTTGAATGAAAGGTTTTGTCAAAAAGCTTTTACAAAAAGAGCCATAGGACAAGCTAGTTATCTGAACAAGTGAGATTTACAACTTGTTTCAATACCTTATGCCTATACTAAATCTTCTGTCTTAACTTAGTGTCTGATTCAGGTTGAGTTCTTGTGTCTTGATTCTTGGCTATATGCTTTTATTGTTTAAAACACTTAGATAACACTGTTAGTACAATTAGAGTTGTATTTTGTCATTATTAAAATTTAGATGATGGTCAACACCTATTATAACGGGCTGTTCAAAAGGATCTCATGTTCTTCCATCAAATATTCTGCTTTTTCCCAGATACTCGGGTTCAAATACCTATGGATTCGCTATTTGCTTACTGGCTTCATATAATTCAAAAAACACTAGTTTTCTCGAAGCCTCTTGTTCATATCTCTCATCAATAGGTGCTATTCGATAATGTCTATCTAGCAGACTCCCTGCTAACCCAAGTGAGCATTCAAATATTTGTCCTACATTCATTCGTGAAGGTACTCCTAATGGGTTGAAGACCATATCAACAGGTCTTCCGTCTTGTAAATAAGGCATATCCTGTCTAGGCAAAATTTTGGAAATGATACCTTTATTTCCATGTCTTCCAATTACTTTATCACCTACTTTGATTTCACGTTTCTGTGAAATATATACAAAAATCATTTCTAGATTATAACTAGAACCCTTTTTTTTTTAATCAATCTCACATCAATAACTCGACCTCTACCACCTATAGGTAATTTTAGACAAGTTTCCTTTGAAGTGGATACCTGAATGCCAAGTATGACCCGTAATAATCTATCTTTCGGAGCATACGATGATTCTTTCGCCACCTAAGGCATTAATTTATCTACTAAAATATCGCCCGTCTCGACCCAAGATCCCATCATTACAATTCCACTTTTATTTAAATTGCGGAGTAAATGGCCTTCTAGATGCGGTATTTCATTAGTGATCCTTTCTGACCCTTGGCTTGTCAAATGAGTCTGAATTTCATATTTCCGTATATGAAAAGAAGTATAAATATCTCTATATACTAGACACTAGCTAATGAGTACCGCATCTTCAAAATTGTAGCCTTCCCATGGCATATAAACTACTAATATGTTTTTCTCAAAAGTAAGTTCGCCGCTAATTGTACCGGCACCATCCGCTAAAATTTGTCCCTTTTTAATGCATTTACCCCGTCGAACCCGGGGTTTTTGATGCATACAAGTATTTTTGTTAGAAGTATCATCTACTTTTCTATAACCTACCGCCATCCTTGTAAAATCATATGATGAAGTATCATCTGCTTTTCTACTTCCATTGTTTACAAAAATAGTTTCTAAATAAACCCAAACAAACACTAGAAATAGAAACGAAATAGAAAAAATGAAGAAGTTTAATTCGAAATTCCTTTTTTTGAATCATCTAATTTTCTTGGAAAACAAAGAGAGGGAGTGTGATAAAGATGAGTCACAGTATAAAAAAAAGATCTAATATAATATTCTATCAAATTCACTATTTTATTTCAAGTTAGTTCTTTCTTCGACATCAACAGTAATCGTAATCTTAAAAAAGCTTATTCATTCCCTCTCTAAGAGAGGTAAGACTTATTTAATCTTTATTTGATTAATATCCTCTTGGATTAGAAATATGTTAAATTCATTTTGTACCGTACAAGAAATAAAGTCCATTTGTATATGTGTTCCGGAAAAAATATCGTACTCTATTCTATTACATACACATAGGGGGAGCAATCGAAAAAATCAGAGACTCAGTACAGCACCTCTTGAAGTCTTGAATATGATGGATGCTATCAATAATTGTATCTTACCAATTCACATGTCTCTCTGCCATCAATCGGTGCTGGTTAAAATAATGACAATTCCCATATTTGTTTGATGAGAATTAAAAAAAATTATGATCTAGATCGTTAGCCAGATCATAATTTATGGTAACAAAAAAAATAAATAGAGCAAATAAAAAAGAAATACAAAGTAGGGATATATCATAAAATTTTACTTATTTTATTCTTCCCTATATGGCATTTATGGTCAACAAAATGGTTTATATCATTTCATAGTGGACAACAAATTTTTTATTGGGCCGAGCTGGATTTGAACTAACGTAGACATATTGCCAACGAATTTACGGTCCGTCCCAATTAACCGCTCTAGCATCGACCTAAGAAGAATCAATTATAAGTTTATTGATGATCCATGATCAACTTCCTTTCCTAGTACCCTACCCCCAAGAAGTCGAATCCCCTAGTTGCCTCCTTGAAAGAGAGATGTCCTGAACCACTAGAGATGAGGTTTTTGCATAATGAAGACAGTCATAAGGTTTCAGATGACAGTGACACTAGACAGACCCGCAGTGAGGATCTCAAGTTTGTTTGGAGTTCTCTGTCACATAACATTTTGTAATTGTACTTTTTGAACCGTCAGCAATCCTAATTGGTAATGTTAGAGATTGTCAATTTCAACAGAATTGTTATACATGCCCAGGAAAGTGAATACAATAGTAAGAGGTCTCGAGATTCTCAGATTTCATCATATGTTGGGGATACCGTCTTTCCTATCCTTCTGTATGCACTGACCTTGATTCATTGCCTTCTTTAACTTATTAGATAACATTGTGTTATTTTCCTATCCTTCTGTATGCACTGACCTTGATTCATTGCCCTCTTTAACTTATTAGATAACATTGTGTTATTTATCATGCTTAGCCTTCTGAAAGTACAGACACATATTATTGATTTCCAGTAATTTGTTGGGCCCTGGCCAAAAAGGCGAAAAAGAGGAAAAAAGAAATTTGCAGGCCTATTGTTGGAGGAACAAGTTCCACCGGCTTATCTATCCCCAGTGAATATTTGATGCCCTAACAGTAAAGATTATTAATATTATTAAGAAGCATCATGAAATTGCAAAGGTACTACACCAACTGAAGGTACTAAAGATTAATAATAAGAGTAATGAATTCGAAATATCCTCAACAATATTAAAAGTACTACGAATGCAAGAAGTCCTATGTATCTAACTCATAAGCAAGATTAAAATGTGCAGAAGCAAAAGAAAAGGCTAAAAGTAGGAAAATTGATATGGAGATGGAGCATAGCTCTGATCTTGGCTTGGCATTGGAGATCTTTCGAACGAAGGTGATCCTATTGGTGATGAGGAAGTTTGATGTGATCTGGTTGGCGATGGAGATGGTAGAGGAGACTCTTCATATGTTGGTGTGACCTTAATCTCAATCTTTTGCCCAGCGTCGCAATGAAAAGGAGAACCACATATGAAATAGTAGTGACCAGGAGTTTTGAAGGTGATCTGATCAGAGCCTGAATGGTAAATGGCGGTTGGAGAGATCCTATTGCATGATTCATAATCTTCACGCGTGACTTGCTCCACGTTATGGTATAACGTTTCGTACTCGAAAACCAGAGTGTCCCCAACATGGAAATTCTTATCAGCAACCCATTCACCATAGTCAACATGTTGATCATAATCAACTAAGTCATTGCATGTCCAACCCATGGAGTCACCCACTTTGTACACAGCACCAAAGGAGACTCCAGAGAAAGCAATCAGCAACAAGAAAACCAGAGCAACATTCTTATCATAAGGCAAAGCCATTGTTGAAGCACAGATTAACACAAGACAGAGAGAAAAGAAGAAAGAATTATCTTCAAGGAATCGAGACTAATCAAAGGAACTTGGTGAGGAATGAATTTGTGGAAAACCCCCTATATTTATAACCTGCTCATGTCTAAACTTAATATGGAATGGAAAAGAATTTCTATCATAGGATGATTCTATTCATGTTATGAAACTGTAGAATTCATGAAACACTCTTTCATCTAACCCTCTCTTAAGAGTCCAATTCATTTAGACTAGGGATCAATTTTTATTCGGTCATTACCAATTTACAGGATGTTGCCTCCTCAATTGGGTTCGATTACAACTTCAGCCTTTTTTCTGGATTGGAAGATTTACAGGCGGCTCATTACTAGGCCCAGCAATAATTTCAGACTTCATATTTGCAATGTTAACAGCAAAGTTATCTATAGATAATTTTCATGAGGACTACTGACCAGTAAATCAGAGTGGCGCAGCGGAAGCGTGGTGGGCCCATAACCCACAGGTCCCAGGATCGAAACCTGGCTCTGATAGATTTAGATGCACCAAAACACCCGGGTTTAAGCCTTCTAAATGCACAGATAAAACTTTAAGCCAGGAAATTATTTTCTCAGCAACCATCAAAGCCTCTAATGAAACAGTAATTGAGAAATGTTAGGCAAAATTCTTTCTCACAGAAAAATAAAAAGCAGAAACAAAAAAACAAGATCTACCTGAATATATATATATAGCATCAGGAACTAGGATACAAAGTCAAAAGCGTTTTTCCTTTTGTGCATAGAATACCCCTTAACTACAACAATTAGAAAGAAGCAAAATTTCTAAGCTCACATTGGAGGCTACAACAATTAGCATCAGGAGTTGATACATGTAATTCTACTAAGCTGAACCCAGAAATTAATACTATAAGGAAAAGTAGACAAGTTCACCTTGGAGGAATCGGACCCCACAAGTCCTACATTGTCGCAAAACATGCCAACATTCCCCATTACAACTTCCATTACTAAGTTCAGCTTAGAACAAACCGACAGTGAAGAAAACCTGTAAACAACCAACCTTGAAATTATTAAAACTAGTAATATGGACCCATCGAAACTTCCAATCTCTAACATAAAAAAAGTTCAAAACTCTGACAAAATTAACAATTCAAAGAATTAACGCTTACTTGGATCAGCATTAATAAGCATAGCAGTCCCTCCAAAACTGCAACTTTCTCCATTTCTCTTGGTCTTCTGCCAGTAGTTATTGAAAGCATAAGAAGCATGGGCAACAATAATATCAGGATAGAAACAGTTGCCATGAGCCATAATCTCTTCACTATCAGCACCACCCTCCCCACATGCGTAGTCCATTGCCTCCTACAATGTCTCTGCAGGAACACTAGGCTTAGCCACGCACCACAGCTTATGCTGTACCCCCGCCTTATCCGGCACCGGCGCAGTAGTATACGCCGGATTACAAGGAGGCAACGAGAAACCATAAGGAGAACTCGCGGGACAAAAGACTGGAGGCAGCTCTGGTGCCACAGGGAAAGAAATTGGGGGTGGAGAATCAAAGGGGAAGGAAATTGGGGGTGGAGAAGCAAGAGGGAAGGAGATTGGTGGTGGAGAATTAGTGTGGAATTGTGGAGCTTGTGGGTCTCTGGCTACATTATCAGGAGCAGAGTAGCCAATGGAGGAGTGAAATGGGGAGATTTCTCGTAATGGGGTTGGCCTTGCTGGGTATTGGTCAACAATCTTGGTGTCCATGAAAGAGAGCTTTCTGTTTATGGGTTTCCTCTCTCTGAGGCCAGTGATGATCACATTAACCTTGTTGAGCTAAAAAGATCCAAGCTTTTTCATGGAATCCAAGTGAGAAGATAACAAACTCACATTATCAACTGATAAAGGGGAGAAATTTGGTGATAGAGTTTATAGAGTAAGTTGAGTTTGTGCTCTGAAGAAAGTGTAGCAGGGGTTTAACAACTTTCTCAAACAAATCATCTTTGAAAAGAGAAGATTGCAGAGGTAAACAATTAGAAGAGAAAGCAGGAGAGACGTTGATTTCTTTCTCCAGACCCCACCTTGTAAGAGAGTGGTAAATGTTCTTTAAAGACGGTAGAATCAGACGCAAGTTGTGTTTTTGTTCATTTTGGCAGAGAACAGTGTCAGTCACAACAATAGTGGTGATTTTGGTAGCAGGGTAGTGAGGCAGAACATTTTTCCTTAGCCAAGTCTCAGCCTTTAAAACAATGCTAGAGACCTCACTTAGGTTTTTCTCACTCAGTGAAACTGCTACAGGAAGACTAGATCGAGACAATATTTGAAGTACCTCTGGAGCTGTATCATAGAGATTAAGAAGTTCAATAGATTCTTGACCTGCACCTGCAAATGAAAGAAGCATTGGAGGAAAAAGGACTATGGAGCAAAAATGGATGAATGAAACCCAGAGTGTCATGAAAAATGAAGCATTTAATTTGTCGATGTTTTTAAAAATAGTACTAATTTACACTTCTGCTTACCAGTAAGACCCAGCAAACAGAGAAACAAAAGGTGAAACAAGCATACCATCTTCAAGATTTCCATTGTGTTGAAGAGAAGATCTAGAAATCTCAAAGAAAAGGTCTACGCTTGGGACCGAGAGCACTAATATAAGACCTAAAACCCACCCTACACTTTCTATTTGTGCAAGAGTACCGTATATGAAGTGGGGTTTTAGTTCCAGAGTGCAAAGGAAGGCATTAACAAGGTTAGTTTATATGTTTTGAACACACACTTAAGTTGTGTCTGATGGGTTTTGTATCTTTTTTTTTTAATCAGTAAAAGTAAATATATTGATCAAAAGATTATATACAAAAATACGCTGGGTATACTCAGGAGATATGGACATGAAGAACCTTTACAGATTTTATCTAAAATCAGAAAAATTAGCATATACAATTCGATAAACATGTATTTTAACCTTCCTGATAATATTGCTGGGACGAGGGATAATGCCTTCAAATTATTTAGCATTTTGGGCCATCAAGATGTGGTGAACAGTACTTGCTAAGGTAGCATGCTTGGCTTTTGTTGATGGACCCTTGCCTCGGGCTTCTTTGTGAATCCATTTAACTGCACTCTTGATGGTGTTCATACCCCTTCTGCACCCCAACCAGACTTTTATTTCTTTCCATATTATCTCACTGATTTGGCAAGAGAAGAAGAGGTGGGCAATTGATTCTACAGCCTCTCTGCACATAGGGGATGTTCTGTCCATGTCAATGAACTGGAGCTTGTCTTTTGTGATGAGCTTTTCCTTAATGGCAAGCCATAGAATAAATGCATGGTTGGGAGTGCAGCTACTGCTCCACACCACTGATGCCTAGAGAACTTTTGATCCTTTAGGCCTGAGACTTTCATAGGCCTTTTTGATACTGATCTGATTCAGCTCTTCCCACTTCATTATCGTGATTTTTATATGTTGGATGGATCCTTCAGTGGAGATCAGTCCATTTTTTATTTCAATGATCTTTTTCCATAAGGTTGAGTCTTCATGCTTAGGGTTTGTTGACCAGATTGAGCTCCCTTTCATGTAAAAATGATTTACCCACCTGACCCACAGAGAATCTTTTTTGTGGTGGATGTTCCATAAAACTCTTGAAAGAAGGGCTGAGTTCCAGCTTTTGAGGTCAACGAGGCCTAAACCTCCTTCTGCTTTAGGTAGACATATTTCTTTCCAAGCCACAAGGGCCTTTCTGGAACCATTATTTTTACCACTCCATAAGAATGCTCTGCATAGCCTGATAATTCTATCCAGAATGTTGGCACGAATGGGGAAAATAGTTAACCAGAAACACTCTACTCCCTGAAGCACTGATTTGATCAGTTCTGCCCTGCTAGCAAAGGATAAAGTACTGCCTACCCATGTATTGATGTATGCAGAAATTTTCTCAATGAGAGGTAGGTAGTGGGTAGTGTTGAGTCTTGTTGATGCCAAAGGAACCCCCAGATATCTGAATGGGATACTACCTTTTTCAAACCCTGTTACTCTTTTGATTTCTTTAAGCTCAGTCCTAGAGATCCCAGCAGTGTAGATACTAGACTTAGGCAAACTTGCCTGCAAACTAGAACATTCACTGAACCTCTTCATACATTTCATGAGTTGTTTTACTGACCAAGCTTCCCCTTTAGCAAATAGAATGAGATCATCTGCAAATGTTAGGTGGGTTATCTTGAATTGCCCACACTTGGGATGGAATTTAAACTCAGGGTTTTCATTCAATCTAGACAGCAATTTAGATAAGTACTCCAAGCAAATGACAAATAGAAAGGGGGAGAGGGGGTCTCCTTGTCTGAGACCTCTCTTACCCTCAAAGAATCCATGTAGACTCTCATTAAGAGAGATAGGGTAGGAAGATGTTATAACACACTCCAAAACCCACCTTGTGAATTTTTCTGGGAATCCAAGACACCTGAGCATGCTTTCCAAGAACTCCCAGTTGACTGTGTCATAAGCTTTTCTAAAATCAATCTTCAGCATACACCTATGAGAGATTCTCTTCGTGCTATACTTTTTGAGGAGCTCTTGCACTAAGTATATACTTTCAGTCATGTTTCTGTTCTTTATAAAAGCAGCCTGAGCAGGGTTGATGATACTCACCAAGATAGAGGATAACTGAGAGGCAATAATCTTGGAAATGATTTTGTAGACCATATTACAGCATGCAATAGGTCTAAAATCTTCCACTCTAGCAGCATGTTTGCTTTTGGGAATCATTGCTAGAGCAGTATGGTTGATTTGTTTTAAAAGCTTCCCATTTCTGAAAAACTCTTTAACAACCCCCACCAAATCTAGATTAATAGTCTCCCAGGCTTTTTTGAAAAATGTTGATGAGTATCCATCAGGTCCAGGGGATTTGTCTTCACCTATGCTAAACAAGGTTGCTTTGATCTCTTCCTCAGATACTTCTCTAATCAAATAAACTGATTGCTCTTCAGAAATTTTAAGCCCCTCCTCAATTATTCCAGTATCAATAGGGCAACAAGAGCCTAAAGAACCCAGAAGGTTTTTATAGAACCTGATAAACTCATTAACCACTTGAGCCTCTGAGGTAATCTGTTGTCTATCCAGGGTTTCCACTGTAGCAATATGATTCCTGCTGGTCTTCCTCTTCATCATGGCATGAAAGAATTTAGTCCTTCTGTCACTATTCATTAAAAATTTGCATTTAGCTTGTTGAGAATAGAAGCTCCTCTCTGCCTCAGCTAGTTTGAATGCTTTAAGCTTCTGTTCTGCAACCCTCAGTTGTAACTCAGAGTATGAATTATTATCATACAGCTCCTGGTGCATTCTTTTTAGCTCCATAGATGCTTCCAAAGCTCTAGCAGAAATATGACTAAAATGTTTCTCATTCAACAACTTGAGACGACCTTTTAGATATTTCAGATTTCTGCACAGCTTAAACGTCTTATAGCCAACCATGTTATTGTTCCAGGATTCCCTAACTGTTCCCAATAAGCTCTCATGATCAACCCACATATTAAAGAACTTAAAGAGCATTTTCCCACCCCTTTCTTCTTCAAACAGATTGACAATGCAAAGAGAGTGATCAGAAAGGCAGCCTGGTAGAGGAAATTTAGCATGAGCTTGAAAACCCCTCTGCACCCAAATACTGTTCACCATGGCTCTGTCCAACTTACACCAAGTATGATTATTGGTCCAAGTAAATAGATAACCAGAAAAATTAATTTTTGCTAGGCCTATTTCTCTGCAACATAATAGGGGGTCTCTTAATTCATATATGGAAACTGGTAGCCCATTTCCTTTTTCTTCCACTGCAAAGACATTATTGAAGTCTCCCATCACCAGCCAAGGAGCTGAAGAGTTGTAACTGAATTCACAGAGATTTTCCTACAATGGTCTTCTAGATACGATAGTATTAAAACCATATACGAAACTAGCAACAAAGCTAATAGATGATGTTAAACACTTAACTTCACAATGTATAACTTGAGAGGATGAGTCTATGACAGAGATACTAACTTTAGAAGGGTTCCAAAGGACCAGAATTCTGCTAGCATCATGAGTCTGGAAGTTATTCACTTGGTGCCATAGTCTGAATTTGTTTCCCAAAATTCTGCCCAGCTTCCTCTTATCTAATTTTGTTTCCAAAATGCACATAATATCTATTCTATTACTGTTCATGAGGTGCAAGACGTCATTATGTTTCAAGGGTTTATAAAATCCCCTGATATTCCAACTTGATACTCTCATGTTACACCATGAGGGGCATCCCCCCCTTCTCCTCCTTTAGGGACTCTTTCCCAAAACCTTTTGGCTTTCTCTTCTTAGTAGGAGCTTGGGACCCTCTTGGCTGCATAGGCAACTTGGAACCACCCTTAATGCTAGTTGATTGGATACCCTTCAATACCTGTTTAGATCCTGAAGGTCTATGCACAACCTCTGGATCTGCTGTGTGACCCTCTTCAAGGGTCTACCACCTTGATGTGATCCTTTAGAATGATTAAAGACCCCCTTAGAGGCATCTTGGGTATGATGGAGCTGTTGTACTTTACTGGTCCCTTCCCTAAGGGACATTAATCAGTTCTATTATCAACATGCTGAGATTCAACAGCTTTTTGAGTCCCTTTTGCTGTATCAGCTACCCCTGTTTGCATATCTGATTTTTTCGAAGCTAAAACAAAACTAGCATTAAATCTGCAATTTGTATCCGAGTGGCCAATCACTTTGCAACTGCTGCAAAATTTAGGCATATTTTCATAAATAATTCTTTGATCAATAAATCTACCTCCAGGGAGATTGATGGTTACAACATGCTTAACCTCCTTTGCAATGTCTATCTCTACCAGGATCCTAACATAGGAGATCTTTTCTTTCTTTGATGTAAGTTTATCAGCATACAATGGTTTCCCTAATCTTGACCTTGCTAACCACAATTCAAGTGGGAAGTTCTTCAATTGAACCCATACGGGCATTGTGCTTATCTCCTCATTATCAAATTGAAAGAATCTTGGCATGGTTTTGAGGAGCAGTGGTCTGCCATATATTATGTATGGACCCTCTTACATAACATTCATCATAGTTTCAGCACTATCAAACTGAAAGATGATCCATCCACTTTCATGGAATTGGGTTGTGACAGCAACTTTCCATGAATTCATAATTTGTTTCAATGCTAGTTTGCCTGGGAATTTTCCAGCAAAATACCCAACTAAGCAATGTGGAATTTCCTCAAACACCATCTCTACATCTTCTTCAGATAAAAAAATTTATTTTTGCTCAACCTCCATGGCTGACAGCTGCTTCCCATTGCTAGGTTTCCTATTATCTGTAAAAAGGCTAACCCATGAAGCCTTCTTTACCTCTTCTTTTCTGACCCCAGTATTGTTCACGCCCGTTACAGGTTTAGGATGAGGACCTGAATGGGGATGACAAACTGTATCTAATTGTTCACCTTCTTAACTTTCAGAACTAGAATCATCATTTTCCATACCGATAGAGCTTGTATCCTTCTCACCCAATGTGCAGGATTGATCTCCTGAGTCCTTAACAGACTCCTTTCGGGCCCCTTCATAATGCTTCTGGTTACTGTTCCTGTCTGGTTACAAGCTTCACTTTCAGAGCAGTATCCATCAATCTCCTGTCCAATAGAACTGGAGTCCTTCTTATCCAAGGTGTAGGAGAGGCTTTCAGACTCCAAACAATCAACTTTTGCAGAACATTTGGCAGCTATTGCAGTATCTTTCATACCTGACATTGTTACTGTAGCATTCTTTTCTTTGAAATGTTTCTGAACATATTCTATATCTTTCTGATCTTGAACTGAAACTGAGATCTTCTTGCTTTGTTTCTTCTTGCTTTATTGTTACTTTGTTTCAAACAAAAGAGTAAAAACAGGTGGGTACAAGACCTTAAAAAGCAAAAATTGAAGAGGTGCAGGGTTTTACATTATACATTAACACACAGCATAGAAATTAGTTAACCTTGGGTACCAAGATTGCAAAAGGCTATTGTCCTATTTATTGAGAGCCTTGAATAACCCAAGGCCAAAAACTACAAAAATGAGACTGTATAGACTAGAGAAATAAGACGATTTTTTGGTTAGTGTTTTTGATCCAAATCTACTAGTAATTTTAAAAAAATTATTGATAAAATTATTTTTTATATTTTTATTAATATTATTAATAAATTTTTTAAAATTATTAATAAAATTTCATGATAATTTAAAACCAAATATTTGGATAAAACTATCTAATAATTTTTTTAAGAGAAGAGAATAGTGCTCTTTCCCTGTTATGGGAATCGAGATGTATTTTGCTTTTTCTCGAGACAAATGAGACTACTATAGCACGAGGAGACCATGAAAGACAGGAAAATAGTTGAGCAACGCCGTTTGTATTAAAACAGCATGGTCTTTTTAGTAAGCAATGTCGTTTTAACCTTTCTTATAGGCACTGGTTGGCTTCCACAGAATGTGAGAATGAGACCGAAACGACGAAGATCCTCTCCAACATGAGAAATTCGCTGCGAATTGTTAGAAGAAGCACATACTTCATGGGTTTAGATCCGTAGAATTCCTAACGATTACGAGGTTCCGTTCATAGATTTAGATTAATTATGGTTTTAAGTCCTGTACATATTTTGAGTTTGATTTTTTACTTAATGGTTTGGGTTTGAGCTCATGAATAGCAATTGTTTTACAGCAGGACAAAAACGCTAATTAGAATGTATTAAGTTGCTTATAAATACTCTCTATGTACTGAGCGCACATTATAATGAGAGATTTATGCGGTTGATTATAGTGAAACTTCTGACAAGACGTAACCTTATTCTGAAGTGAACCTAGATATATTGTATCTTATTTTTTTCTGTTTATAATTCGTATGATTGATAGATCTCGAATCATTTATGAACTTATCATTTTTTAAACATATTACGAACTGAATCATGAGTGTTGTAAATAGTAATATATGTATATTTCTAAGAACTTCATTCATAGTAATTTTTTTAAAATATGAACTTTATTCATTTAAGTTAAAATTAAATAAAAGTGAATCATTAGTTTATCATCACGTCTACAAGTATTTTTGGATTTTATAAATTATTTTCACTTCAATATTATTGAAACTGTTAATAAGCTAGCAACATTTCATTGATTCAATTCATTCTTCTTGTTATTTCAATTTTCTGAATTCTTTATTCAATTCTAAATTAAGACAAAAATGAAATGTGAAATTCTTGAGTAATCTACTTCCCTTCGAATGTTGAACTCCTTCCCCTTAAATGAAAGGAGTGCCTTAGAATTCATACAGGATTTACTTGTCTTTGTATCGTTCCATTCGATCTTTTAGGTCATGCGTCACATCACCTCGACAGTTATGCCACGATGTCCTTATAGGCTATATGCAATGTATAGACTCTTGCAACCATGACATAGTTGTTCACTTGAAAGTAAACAAAATTTCATTTCTTTCTAAAAGAAAGGGGAATGGTTAATTCCACAAAAGAAAGAAGTCTTTTTTTTTTCACGAGGTACAACTAGAAATTCCTATTTATTTTTTACGGAATCGACCATAGACCAGTCCCTTTTTTATGGGAGAGTATTAAATACACCCATAATTCTGAGCTTCATGTTACTCCTCCCAAGAGACATGTCAGATCCAAGGCATCCCAATTCAATTGAACGAGATGACAGTTTCTCATTCCTAATCTATAAAATAATAATTTCGATCAAATCACACGTCACAATATACCAGGCCTTCCAATTCTTTAAGAGGTTTATCTAAAAGATTAACAATATAACTAGGAAGACTTTCAAATACCATACATGGGTTACTGGACATGCCAGTTTTATGTATCCCATTTGATATCTTCATATCCGAGAATCCACAAATTCAACTCTGCATTGTTCACAAAATTTCGAGTCTTATTTTTCATCTTCGATCACTCTATAATTTCCACAAGCGCAAATTTTACCTTTTATAGGCCCAAAAATTCTTTCACAAAATAATCCATATTTTTCTGGTTTATTGGTTTTATAATGAAAAGTATAAGGTTTTGTCACCTCTCCAACTATCTCTCCATTAGGTAGGATTTTATTGGCCCAAGTACTTATTTATTGAAGAGAAACTGATCCAATTTGGAGTTGTTGATGTTTATACCGATCGATCATAGAAGAAAAATTCTGATTCATTCCGATTAAACTTCCTTCCTATTAATCTGGAAGTTCTTCTTAGATACAAGGAAATGATTCAGTTCCAAAGCCAAAGATCGTAGTTCTTGAACAAGTAATCGAAAGGACTTTGGAGCATCCTCAGGTTTAGGTATTGTTTCTTCAATGATCATAGTACCAAGTACTTCTTGACGAGCTCTAATATGATCAGATTTATAAGTAATCATCTCTTGTAAAATATGAGCAACACCAAATCCCTCTATAGCCCAAACCTCAATTTCTCCTACCCGTTGTCCCCCCTGCTTGGACATGCCTCTAAGGGGTTGTTGTGTAACAAGTGCATAAAGTCCATTGGAACATCCATGTATTTTATCACCAACTTGATGAATTAATTTCAAGATATAAGGCTTTCCTATTATAACGGGCTATTCAAAAGGATCTCCTGTTCTTCCATCAAATATTATGCTTTTTCCTGGATACTCGGGTTCAAATACCCGTGGATTCGCTGTTTGCTTACTGGCTTCATATAATTCAGAAGACACTAGTTTTCTTGAAGCCTCTTGTTCATATCTCTCATCAAAAGGTGCTATTCGATAATGTCTGTCTAGCAGACTCCCTGCTAACCCAAACGAGCATTCAAATATATGTCCTACATTCATTTGTGAAGGTACTTCTGATGGGTTGAAGATCATATCAATAGGTCTTCCGTCTTGCAAATAAGGCATATCTTTTATTTCCATGTCTTCCAGCTACTTTATCACCTACTTTGATTTCACATTTCTGTGAAATATATACACGAATCATTTCTGGATTATAACTAGAACCCTTTTTTTTTAGTCTATCTCACATCAATAACTCGACCTCTACCACCTATAGGTAATTTTAGAAAAGTTTCCTTTGAAGTGGATACCTGAATGCTAAGTATGGCCCGTAATAATCTATCTTTCGGAGCATACGATGATTCTTTCGCCACCTGAGGCGTTAATTTATCTACTAAAATATCTCCTGTCTCGACCCAAGATCCCAGCATTACAATTCCACTTTTGTCTAAATTGCGGAGTAAATGTCCTTCTAGATGCGGTATTTCATTAGTGATCCTTTCTGGCCCTTGGCTTGTCACATGAGTCTGAATTTCATATTTTCATATGTGAAAAGAAGTATAAATATTTCCATATACTTGACGCTCGCTAATGAGTACCGCATCTTCAAAATTGTAGCTTTCCCATGGCATATAAGCTACTAATATGTTTTTCCCCAAAATGAGTTCGCCACCAACTATACTGGCACCATCCACTAAAATTTGTCCCTTTTTAATGCATTTACCCTGTCAAACCCGGGGTTTTTGATGCATACAAGTATTTTTTTTTGGAACGTTGATACATAACTAATGGAATGTTTAGAGTATTTCCATCGCCTGATAAAACGATCTCGTCAGTTTCGGTATAAACGATCTTTCCCTCGTGTTCGGCACCCTTGAATCTAGAGCCACTTGGCGTTCCAACCCAATTCCAACAATGCACTTCTCAGACCGAGAAAACGAAACTGCTTGATATTGCATATTAGAACTCATTAAAGCCAGATTCCCATCATTATGCTCAATAAAAGGAATGAGGGAAGCTCCAATAGAAAAATATTAGAAAGGAAAAATACTTCGAAGATGAACCTCTTCCCATGTGATAGTCAGGAATTCTTGGCGGTATCGAGCTGGAACAACCTGTTCTTTCTGAATACCTTGATTCAGAGCCAAAGAATTTCATGTCGCTACCATATAATATTCATCTCTACTTGGTGGTAAATAAAGCATCCGTGCCTTTATTGATTTCTCAAAGATTTCATAAAATGGACTTTCTAGAGACCCCCATTGACCGATCCTGGCATGAATTGCTAAAGATATGATAAGTCCAACATTGATTCCTTCAGACGTGTCAATAAGGCAAATGCACCTATAATGACTAGGATGTATATCTCGTATCCGAAAATTAGCAGTTCGCCCTGTTAATCCTCCAGGGCCCAAATAACCCAATTTTCTCTCATGAACTATTTGTGTCAATGGATTCGTTCGATCCAAAACTTGAGATAATGGGTGTAATCCAAAAAAAAGATTCATAAGTGGTTGTTAATGGAGTTGAAGTTACTAAATTCTGAGGAGTTGGTATCAAGTTATGCCTAATTGCTCCGCATATAGTTCCCTTAACTACATTTTCTAAACGAGCCAGAGCCAATCCAAATTGGTCTTGTAAGAGATCCGCTACAGAATGAATACGTTTATTTTTCAAATGATTTATATCATCAAGTGTACCCATTCCAAATTTCATTCCGATCAAATGATCCACAGCTGCCAATATATCTCGTGGTAACAAAAATATATGGTTCTGCGGTATATTCATTCTCCGGTTCATATTTTGTCGACCAATCCTTCCTAATTCACATCTTTGGTGAAAGAATTTCTTTTGTAATTCCTTACATAAGGATTCAAAAAATATTGGATCCCTGCCTACACAAGAAATTGTTGATAAAACTCCAAAATGGCATTTTCTTTTGATCAAATTTTTTTTTCTCCTTATCGGTCAAGAAAGACAAGAAAAATTTAGGGTAGCAAACATTCTCTATAATTTCTCTTAGATTCGAACCCATAGTTGATAATAGAACTAGAATAGATATTTTCTGTTTCCTACTCACACGAGCCCATATCCTTGGTTTTTTACCAATCTCTAATTCTAACCTTCATGGTGCCGGTATAGACCAAAATTCCATTATGATCCAATTCTGACCGGTAATAGATACCAGGGCTTTGCAATATTTGATTGATCACGATTTTGGATATTTCGTTTACTATAGAAGTTCCAAGGGAATTCATTAGAGGAATGCTTCCAATAAAAATTGTTTGTTCTTGCATATTCCTACTGGTTTTCCAAATTAATCCTGTGGATACATATAATTTAGAAGAATATGTGAGTGATTCATATACAGCATCTCTTTCTTTTATCAACGATTATTCCAATTGATATGTTTCCACAAATAATTGAAATTCAATTTCTTGATCTGTATCTTCAATTTTTGGAAACTTATAAAGTTCTTTTGTTAAGCCCTGATCAATAAACCTACAAAATCCTTCAAATTATATCTGATTAAACCCAAGTATTGTAGACATTCCCTCATTTCTATCCCATAGCTTTTTTTTTTTAATTTCCCATTTATCGAAAAAAAAATCCCATTTCTTATTCTTCATCGAATCATATGCATATGCTTCGATCTAGCAATAATGGAATTTATATTTTGTTTACTGAATCACATGAAATTTGACCCAACTCTATATAGATATATGTAATGTATGGAATACGTATGAACGGAGAATTAAAGATTATACTCAAATTGGAATTTATAAGAAACATATATAAATGGAAAAGAATTGAGAAATACCACTTAGACTTATGGAGTTTTGTATAGAATATCTATTGGTATTTTGTCCGAGGTTTAAACAAGAAGGTGGAAGAATAAAATCAGCATGTTCAGCATCAATGTGTGCCGCGGTACAACCTTCCCAGGCCACAGCGCCCAGCAAGGAAGGAGTCCTGGAAGAGGTGTGCGCCGTAGCTCAGCCTCCCCCAGGCCACAGCACCCAGAAGCTTAAGGAAGTGTGCTTTGCCCTGGGCCACGGCCTTCCCTGTTCTTGGCCACGGCGCCAGGCACACTGATGCACACATGTTTCAGCTTTTTAAGTGGTTCGTGAGATGTGTTCAAAATGCATAGGATCACTAAGGATTGTGGTGGGTGTCGAATCCAACAAATAATAAAATTCTCACTCTCGAAAAATACAAATTGTAATAGAGACGAGCAAGGTCGTATCCACAGAGATTGGGTAGATTTATTTTAATGAAAATTAAAACAAAGAAAATGGGGGTTTGAAATACAGAAGATATATAAAAGAGAAAGCAATTATAATCAACTAAAAACTAAGGAGAAATCAATATCAGGCAAATATCCAGCCAAAGGTATAATTTCAGAATTGGTTCAGAGAATTGATCACAGATACAAGGATAAAATCTTCTATTCTTCACTAAATTGGTTATGGTTGTTAACAAGCTCTAACAATCTATCTCTCCTTACTTTCTCGATAACCAAAACAAGCTCTTTGATTACTTCCCTTGTTAATAAACAACCCTAAACAAGCTCTTAGGATTTAATCTATCGACAACATTAATAATTAGAGAGACTACCAATTCTAGCCAACAAATACACAAGCTCGATTCATTTAGACTAGGTTATATATCTCCATAACATAAATCGAAAATCTCTTTATAATCAACTTTGTTATTTTACCACTAATATTAGAACATTTAAACAATTACGGATTTAAAGTTCTAAATGGCAATTTATTGACCTGATAATTGAACAACGGGCCCTTTGCATCAATCAACCAAGACAATAATTTTTAATAAATACAGAAGATATATAAATAGTGAAGAAATAAAATAGCAATGAAAATTATTTAGATCTCACAGTTCTTGAAGAACCAAAACTTCAATTATCCTTCAGCTGGATGAAAAGTATTTAGCTATTCATAATTAAAAGAACGCCTAAAGAAAAGAGAAGAGGAATTTTTCTTGTGAATAATATGTGTCTCTAGGGCTTCCACCTGCCTCTTTTGAAAGATCCCTCTCCTATTTATAGTAGTTACTCCCTCTAATAATAGTTACCCTAACTAGATAAGGAAACTAATTAAAAGCAAATCCTTCCTTATTAAGGAGTCTTGGCAAATACTTTCCTAAAGATAAGAATAGGTAACTAAATCTTTCCAGCTGTCATACATATCCTTTTTTCCCCAACAAATTCGTAACCCTAGGTTAGAACCTCGGAACCTCGGATCTAGTAAGGCGTGCTCACGCTTTATCTGCTGACTGCTTCTGTGAACATTCTGGGAAATAGGACGTGCCCACGCTTTAAGCAAAAACCGCTTCTGGAATGTGTATCTTTTTTAGCTCCGATTTTTCCTCTCCAAATCTCTTGATTTTGAATTCAATTTGATATAACTCCTCAATCTACTCCACAAAATATGAAACATAATCAAAATCCAAGATTTAAGCATTTATAACCATTAAAACATGAGGAAATATAACAAACATATAGATATTATGAATCCTTATCAGATTGATCAAGGGCTATTGATGATTAGTCTTCTAGATCTAAGGGTGGATATTGACCCCAAGATTGGTCAAGAAGTTGGTGTACTATATAAAGAGTCACCTAGCTTCAAAAGAGAACATAGCTTGTGATTAAAAGTGAGATCAATTGTAAGAGTGCAAAGACACTAAACTTAAGAGAGATTCTATAGAGAGAGAGAGAGTAAATAGAAAGGGATTCAAGGGCTTGTAAGGGGAATTTTCTTGGGAAAATTCCAGGGTTAGTTCTTATCACTTTCTTCTTCTTCTTCTTCTTCTTCTTTTGTTCTTCAAGAACCTGTGAGTTCTTAGAAGGGTGTTGCTGATTGTAAAGAACTTCATTGATAAGATAGTGCAAAGAGCTCAGAGGAGCTCACGAGGACGTAGGCATATTGCCGAACCTCGTCAACAAATTGCTTGTGTTCTTTTCTTTCTTGCTTTGATTGGTTGTTGTTTCTTTTCTTTATACAAGTCACTCTAGACTTGGGTGTTTGGAAGATCACCTCTTGGGCATCATCTAAGGTGGTTTCCCAACAGTGGTATCAAAGCAAGACTCCAAGAATCAAAGAACAAACTTCTTGGGTGATTCAAGAACGGAGTAAAGATCAAGATCAGATCGTGTTCTTGAGGTTAATTCAAGAACGGTGTTGAGATCAATCTTCGATCACGTTCTTGAGGTTTAGAAGAAGTTGGAAAGCATTTATGGGTGCTGCATAAATCTGAGATCATCTCCGCAAGATGGGTTCAAATTTTATTGTTGAGAAGTTTGATAGAAAATGGAGATTTTTCCCTACGGAAGCGGAAGATCAAGGTTGTTCTTATGCAACAGAAGGTGGACTTGGCTATTGGAGAAGATGATGCTTTTCCAGCAAGTATCACAGAGGACCAGTGGATTGAGATGAAGAAGATGGCATACAGCACCATCTTCCTACACATGTCGGATAGTGTCATAAAGGAGTTCAGAGACTCGGAAGATCCTGCTGTCATATGGAAGAAACTAGATGAGTTGTTTCTTACCAAAACTCTCCCTAACAAGATTTATCTTATTAAAAGAATCTTTGTTTTTAAAATGGATCCTAATAAAGAGTAGTAAGATAATCTTGATGTTTTTAATTAACTAGTTCAAGATTTGGCTAGTTATAGTATTAAATTCCCGGATGAACAATTGGCTGTTATGTTATTAAATTCTCTTCCTGATTGTTTTAATAGTTTAATTAATGCAATTGAATATGGAAGAGATACACTAACCAAAGAAATTATGGTCAATGCTATAAGGGCTCATGATTTCAAAGCCAAGAGTAGGGAGGCATCAAATGGGGAAAGGTTGTTCGTAAGAGGAATGCCAGCAACTCAGAATGGCAATAGCATTCATGGCAACTACCGGGAGAAATCAAGAGGTAGAGGGCAGAGTCATGGGAGATCACATTCCAAACCGAAGTTTGAAGGAAGGCGATGCTTCTACTGCAACAAGGAGGGTCACTTCAAGAAAGATTGCAAGAAGAGGTTGTGGGATGAGAGAGGGAGAAGCCATACCAACAATGGAGAGGCTTTGGTTGCCAAAAGAGAACAGCAAGATGATATTCTTATTGTGTGTTCAAATGTGAGCAGGAGGCAAGGCAGTGAGAAATGGATTTTGGATTCCAGGTGCACTTATCACATGTCCCCTCACAAGGAATGGTTTAAGAATTTCAAGGAGATCAATGATGGAAGAGTTTTCTTGGAGGATGACAATTCTTGCCAAGTGAGGGGGATAAGAGACATCCAGTTGAGGATGTTTGATGGAGTCACAATGCTGCTGCGAAATATAAGGTATCTCCCAGATTTGAGGAGGAATTTGATCTTATTGGGGCAGCTAGATTCCATTGGGTATACATACAAGCTGAAGGAGGAAAAATCAAGGTAACCAAGGGTTATTTGATAGTGATCAAGGCAGCAATCAAAGATGGACTTTATAAGATGATCGGTGAGACAAAAATCAAGGATCAAGCAGCAAGCTTAATGGCTAAGATGGATAAGGCAGCACTTTGGTACAATCGCTTGGGACATATGAGCGAAAAGGGGCTACAAGTTCTCAGCAAAGATGGTCTACTTGGTGGTGACAAAGTAGAGAAACTAGATTTCTATGAGAGCTTGGGAAGCAACATCGGGTTAGCTTCAACACCGGAGTGCACAAGTCTAAAGGAATTCTTGACTACATCCATGCAGATCTTTGGGGACCAGCAAGGACACTAACACGGGGAGGTAATCGTTACTTTCTGTCTTTAATTGATGATTATTCAAGAATGGTTTGGGTTTATTTGCTTAAAAGTAAATTGGATGCTTTGAATAAATTTGTGGTGTGGAAAAAGTTGCTGGAGACTCAAATAGGTAGGGTAGTTAAGGTGTTAAGAACCGATAATGGCTTAGAATTTTTTAATAAGGATTTTGATAAATTCTGTGAATTAAATGGCATTCTAAGACATAGAATGGTTGTGAAAACCCCTCAGCAAAATGGAGTTGCTGAGAGGATGAATAGAACCCTTATGGAAAAAGTTAGGTGTATGTTAATTAGGTCCGGTTTACCAAAATATTTTTGGGGAGAAGCTGTGTCTACAGCTGCATACTTGGTTAATAGATCATCCTTTAGGGCTTTAGACCTTAAAACTCCCATGGAGATGTGGAGTGGTAA
Source organism: Bretschneidera sinensis (assembly GCA_023935145.1). Lineage (NCBI taxonomy): Eukaryota > Viridiplantae > Streptophyta > Magnoliopsida > Brassicales > Akaniaceae > Bretschneidera > Bretschneidera sinensis. Next base: position 3,427,167 of record CM043703.1, on the reverse strand, counting down.
ACCCCCTGAGTTGAGCAACCTTAGGACTTTTGGGTGTGCTACATATGCACATCAAAAGGATGATAAACTTAACCCAAGGTCTAGAAAATGTGTATTTCTAGGGTATGGTGATGGGGTTAAGGGGTATAGGTTGTGGTCCTTAGAACCAAAAAGAATGAAACTAATAATAAGTAGGGATGTTATTTTTAATGAATTATTATTTCCCTATTTGGAGAAAACTAACCCTGCGGGGGCTAGTGAGCAAACCAGTCCGAAATTTGTGGAGCATCGCATCAAGGAGAATTCGGTTCAGGTAAAGCAATGAAGGCAAGAGGGTTCGGACCAGGTAGAGCCCATTGATGAAAGCCAAGCTCAGGACACTCAAGAGGAGGCTGAACTGGAAGGAGTTGATGCAGCAAATCAGAATGACTACCAGCTCATAAGGGACTGGGAAAAGAGGGTGGTTAGACCACCTTTGAGATATGGTTTTGCGGATGCCAATGTAGCAGCTCCTTGGACAGAAGAAATGATGGTTGAACCAGAAACTTACATGAATGCCATGGAGTGTAAGGATTCGTCAAAGTGGCAGCTAGCTATGGAGGAAAAAACGGATTCTTTGAGGAAGAACAACTCTTAGGTATTGATGCCTAAACCAGAAAAACAGAGAGTTTTGGATTATAAATGGATCTACAAGATCAAAGAAGGGAACACTCCAGGGGATGAAGTCTGGTATAAACCTAGGCTGGTGGCGAAAGGGTTCACACAAAGAGAAGGCATAGACTTCACCGAAATATTCTCACCAGTTGTGAAATACAAGACGATCAAGATAGTGTTAGCATTTGTGGTCTAATTCAATTGGGAAATCGAACAAATTGATGTGAAGACAGCGTTCTTACATGGAGAGCTTGATGAGACCATTTACATGAGGCAACCCGAAGGCTATGAGGAAGGAAGGCAAGGAGATTTGGTGTGCCAACTGAAGAAATCTCTATATAGCCTGAAGCAATCACCTCGGTAATGGAATAAGAGGTTTGGTTCCTTTGTAACCAGCCTGGGTTTCATGAGGAACTACTATGATTCGTGTTTGTATTACAAGAGGCACAAGGTAGAGGAAGTGGTAATCATCCCGATCTATGTTGATGATATATTGCTGGTTAGGAGCAGTATGGAAAGGATAAAAAAATTGAAGGCTCAACTCAGTGAGGAGTTTGAGATGAAGGATCTTGGCCATGCACAGAAGATCCTTGGGATGTGTATCATCCGGGAAAAGGAGAGAAACAGATTGAAGATCTCTCAAACTTCCTACATAGAGAAAATAATATCTAAGTCTCTATGGAAGATAACAAACTAGTGAAGGTTCCCCTTGCTGGTCATTTCAAGTTCTCGAGTAATCAATGTCCAAGATCGAATGAGGAGAAGAAAGAAATGAAAAAGGTCCCTTACTCTAGTGCGGTTGGTTTTGTAATGTTCACCATAGTAAGCACTAAACCTGATATTGCTCATACAATAAGTGTCCTCAGTAGGTTTATGAGCAATCCCAGACAGGGGCATTGGCTTGGGATGAAGTGGCTGCTGAGGTACTTGAAGGGAAGCCCAGATGTGGGGCTGGTTTATAAGAAAATGGGTAAGTCCATCTGCCTTAAGGGTTATGCTGATTCGGACTATAGAGCAGACTGGGATAAAAAGAGATCGATTACCTCCTACTTCTTCAACTTAAACGGATATTGTGTAAGTTGGAAGGCTCAGTTGCAGCCGGTGGTAGCACTCTCAACAACCGAGGCTGAGTACATAGCGGCTACGGAAGCCATCAAGGAGGCTATGTGGTGCAAAAGGATGTTGAAAGAGTTGAAGGTACTAGAAGAGCAGGTTGTGGTGTATTCGAATAGCCAAAGTGCATTGTACTTGTGCAAGAATCCAGGGTTCCATGAGAGGATAAAACACATGGATGTTCGGTACCATTTCATTCGGGAAAATGTTACGAAAAGATGCATCCATATGGACAAGGTGGCCACGGAAGAAAACCCTGCAGATTTAGGTACTAAAGTTCTACCTCTAAGCAAGTTCAATCATTACCTTGGACTTCTTAGGATTGGAGTCGATTGATATAGTGACTCAAGATGAGTTTGGATACTGAGTTCTCTGCATAATGGGTTCGGGTTTAAACGCTTGGACAAAGATAGAGATTGTTGGTATTTTGTCCGAGATTTAAACAAGAAGGTGGAAGAATAAAATCAGCATGTTCAACACCAATGTGCACCACAGCACAGCCTTCCTAGGCTGTTGTGCCCAGCAAAGGAGGAGTCTTGGAAGAAGTGTTCACCGCAGCTCAGCCTCCCCCAGGCCATGGCACCCAGAAGCTTGAGGAAGTGTGCTTTGCTCTAGGCCGCCGCCTGCCCTGTTATGGGCCACGGCGCCAGGCACACTGATGCACACATGTTTCAGCTTTTTAAGTGGTTCGTGAGACATGTTCAAAACATATAGGATCACTAAGGATTGATCAAGGGCTATGGATGATTAGTCTTCTAGATCTAAGGATGGATATTAACCCTCAAGATTGGTCAAGAAGTTGGTGCACTATATAAAGGGTCACCTAGCTTCAAAAGAGAACATAACTTGTGATTAAAAGTGAGATCAATTGTAAGAGTGCAAAGACACTAAACTCAAGAGAGATTCTGTAGAGAGGCTGGTTGTTTAGAAAAATAGAGAGTAGAATAGAAAGGGATTCAAGGGCTTGTAAGGGGAATTTTCTTGGGAAAATTCCAAGGTTAGTTCTTGTCACTTTCTTCTTCTTCTTCTTTTGTTCTTTAAGAACCTGTGAGTTCTTGTAAAGGTGTTGCTGATTGTAAAGAACTCCATTGATAAGATAGTTCAAAGAGCTTGAAGGAGCTCACAAGGACGTAGACATATTGTTGAACGTCGTCAACAAATTACTTGTGTTCTTTTCTTTCCTGCTTTGATTGGTTGCTGTCTCTTTTCTTTATACAAGTCACTCTAGACTTGGGTGTTTGGAAGATCACCTTCTGGGCATCATCTAAGGTGGTTTCCCAACAATATCAAAAAAATTCATTCAATTTCTTCCATTATTATGATATTACATATTCCAATCCGATTGGATACCAGAAAAATAAATGTACTCATGATTTGATCTGTTCGTGGAGATAAAGACATAATAATCAAAAAAAATAAATATAAGGTTTATTTTTCTAGCACTTGACTTTTTTGTGCATTCCATTGTTTAAAAATGATTCGCAGAGAAATAAGAGATTTTGATCTATTTTCTTATATTTATTATTTATTAAAATGTGCAGATATATGTCTTTTTCTATTTGGGACAGCACATGTCGTGCTCTATCAAAAATTATATTTTCTTTTCGATCTATTCCATGAAAAATGGAAGCATGGCAATTTCTTGATAATTCCATACCCTATAAGGCATCCTAATCCTATACAGATAAAATACCGCATTAGTTAGCTATAGCTGTATAACAACTTATGTTCTGGGGTTTACATATACTCATAATTGCTGATACAACTGAAATTGAGAAGGATTTTTTTAGTGAAAATTGAAAGGAAAAAAATCAATATTGATTAGTTATATATCCATTTTGATTTTCTTATATTATCAGGGAAACACAATTTGAGATTCAAATCCAAGAAAATTTCATGAATTTATAGTAAATAGTTAATGGTTCCAATTTGTCTTGAATTTTGACTTTTGTGATTGAAAATCCACATTTGGTTTTTCAAGAGAAAAAGAGGGGGAAGATTTTCATCTAGTTTGTATGGTTTTGGCGGCATGGCCGAACGGTAAGGCGAGGGACTGCAAATTCGGGTGTCGCCTGATCAACGAAAGACTCGAAATCCTCTATTCTGTTTTATTTTATTGATATAACTCGCAAAATTTTCCCCAACAAAAGTAAGCGTAGGAAAAATACTCTTGATATTTTCTTGATTCTAAACCTCTGGGGATTTTGTTCTCTAAAGTGTTGTAAATTCTTAGCATTCAAGTAAAGCTTAGAGTAATGGAAGGGAATCGGTAAATCTTGATATGATAGCTTTTCCACTATTAATGTAGTGTCTACTGACTGAGTCTTAAATTAGATTGGATCGGGGGGGATCTAATTAATAGTTGTGGAAAGGAAAGAAGTGTAATATCCGTATTTGTAAAGTAATGGCAAAGAAGTACTTTAATAAAAATGACATAGAGTTAAAATAATATTTATATATTTAAGTGCGAAAAGTCCAAATTGAATAAAGCGATCTTAAAAAAAAAATTCCCAGAATCAGCAGCCGAAGAAAAAAAAGAACAAAAGAAAAAAAAAGTTTAAAAAAAACATGGCAGCAGGTGGCAGCACCTGCTGCCAAATGTTTTCAAATTGTTAAGGGAGGCGTGCATATCTTGCACGTCTCCAAAAATGTGGAGACCTTTGAGGGGGGGCTGATGAGGCCAAAGCGAAAATTTGTGTGTATATATATATACATAACATGTAAACGTAACAGACTTCATTTAAGTTTCCTTCAAATTCACCCTTTTTTTTTAAACATTTAGGACCCAAAGAATGGTTAAAATAGCAAATTTTTTAAGGGGCTTATGGTGAAATTTCATAGAGAATCACGGGAAGTTATCAGAAAAAACAAAAGGTAATAACATAGTGCTTATTTTTGGAATTTTTAGCATTCATGAAATTTCCTAAGAAGTCAAAGTAAGAATTTTCAAAGGGTGTGGTTTATAATGAATTGAAGAATAAATTATAAATTTAATATAAATATGATGTCAGGTGTTGACGATCTACAACTGAGAAAAAATTATGAGAGGAACGGAAAAGGCAAGAAGGTGATCCACGGGTAGCTTTAAGAGCTATGTGGTGAGTTGGATTTACTTTAAATAATCTAAATAAAAAATGAAAAATCTAGTGATAATACTAAATTTAATTATTAGCTTATGTTTTGGTGATAGATAAAGATTTGGTTGATAGATATGATATGAATATTGGACACGTAGAGAATTATTATGTGAGAAGAAATATTATTAGAATAATGAGTTGATTTAATAATAATTGTGATAAATAAATTCTTGATGAGCTATGGTTGATGTTTTGATACGAATTATGAGAGGAAGAAATTTAGTGGATCTTGACAAGCTGTGATGGATGATTTGATGTAATTTGGGATGAAATTTAGTGGATCTTGACAAGCTTTAATGGATGATTTGGGATGAGAGGAATTTAGTGGAATTTTTTATATAATTTGAGAAAAATCAGGATAGCTAGAATTAAATATTTGAATTCATGTTTGTTTATTTATATATATATATATATATATATATATATATATATATATATATATATCATTGTTCATATGCATATGCATTAAATGAAAAGAAAAGAACTGGGAAGGCAACCGGTCTAATTGAAAAACCGTGACAGCCAGTATGTGCTGGAAATAAAAGGGACACCGTGACAGCCGGTATATACTGGAAATAAATTCCGTGGCAGCCGGGACAAGCTGTAAAGAAAAAAACTGAGAAAACAACCGGTCTAAATGAGAAAGAAAAGAACGGGGAGGGGGTCGGTCTAAGATAATAAAAACATGTCGACATGTAGGAAGACGTTCTCATAATAATAATTCATGCATTGCATCTGTTTTAATTATTGCTTGCATTATTGAAATGCTGATGTGTGATGTGTTATTGTGAATTTATTATTAGATGGATGAGTCTCATAGAGAGACAATTATGGTGATAAGAACCATCTAAATGGTAGACTTTATAATATTAACCTCATTGTGAGGTAATTATGAGATAATTAATGGTCTTGATGTGAATCAATAAATAAGAAGAAGAGATTGATAGAGAATGAGACTTATGATATGTGTAGTGATAGTGGAATGTTAGTATAAAGTTGTATGAAATATAAATGATAAAATATTGAAAGACTGTTTATACAGATTGAGTACTTCTAGTAAATTTAACTCACTGAGCTTGTGAAGCTCATCCATCATTGTACAATGATTTCAGGTAGTAGGCAGGACAAATAGTATGGTGGGTTGAGAGTCAGATGAAATTATTTTCTGTAAGCCATGTACGTGTCAACATCCTCAGACTAATGATAAAATAAATTAAAAATTTATTTGTAAATATTCATGCATTTTACTTTGTATAGAATGTTTAAAGATCAGATTGATGTAACTCCCCTGTTAAGGGTTGAGAATTTATGTAAAATTTTCTTTTGGCGTTATTTATTTTTATTGTTACATATATATGTCATGCTAGGATCTTCAAAATGTGATGACACTGTCTCGGGGGTGGCCAACCTGGGATGGGTCATTACAATTTTGGAATTAGAGCATTAGGTTTTAGGATTCTGTAGACTTCATAAAAAGTAAGAAAGTGGAAGATTAAAATAAATTATATTTTAAAAGTCTGAGGATGACACATGGACGCGCTAGTACTAGAGTTAGAGTTTGTTGATTTGAGAGGGCATGGTAAGCCCCCAATATTTTTAACAAGTTGAAGTTGAATCTGAATTTGTGGTTCCTAGAAGGGAATGTGTTGACGGTACAATTGATATTAGTAAAGGTGTGAGAGAATCTGAAGTTGAAAGAGATGAGCTAAGATAGGCTCTTACACATACTCTTGAGGAAATGAATATAACGGATGATAGAATTGATAGCTTATAGTATAGACTCGATGAACAGGCTAGCGCAGTGCCTATGGTTGTCAATCAAGTAATGATAGACGTTTAAAAAGAGGGAAAGGTGAGTTTACATATGAGATATATAGAGATTTTATTTATTTGGGGGTAAATATTTTGACTATGACTCAGTATGATAAAAAAATTTGTGGTCTTGTCAATGGTTGCACTAGAAATAGAAGACCTAGAGGAGAAGAAGTGTAAGAGGTTCATAGATGAACTATGTTTTAAGATTTGATCAAACTACCTTACATGAGTCATATGAATTATGTCAGATTAGTGGATATAGCACTTCAGATTGAGAAGGATGTGATGGAAATCAGAGGTAGGAGGAATTGGCGGAAGAGTTATAGATTTGAGGAATCTAGAGGTGATACTAGCATTGTAATACCCGTATTTGTAAAGTAATTGCAAAGAAGTAATTTCATAAAAATGACATAGAGTTAAAATAATATTTATATATTTAAGTGTGAAAAGTCCAAATTGGATAAAGTGATCCTAAAAAAAAAATTTCCAAAACGTCCCAGAAGCAGCAGCAGAAGAAAAAAAAGAAAAAAAAAGTTTTAAAAAAACGTGGCAGCACCTACTGCCAAAAGTTTGCAAATTGTTAAGGGAGATGTGCATGTCTTGAACGTCTCCAAAAACATGGAGACCTTTGAGGGGGGGCTACTGAGGCCAAAGCAAAATTTTTTGTATATATATATATATATATATATATATATATATATATATATACATAACATGTCAACGTAACAGACTTTGTTTAAGTTTCCTTCAAATTCACCCGTTTTCTTTAAACACTTGGGGACCCAAAGAAGGATTAAAAGAGCAATTTTTTGAAGGAGTTTACAGTGAAATTTCATAGAAAATCACAGGAAGCTATTAGAAAAAACATAAGGTAATGACATAGTGTTTATTTTTGAAATTTTTAACATTCATGAAATTTCCTAAGAAGTCAAAGTGAAAATTTTCAAAGGGTGTGGTTTATAACGAATTGAAGAATAAATTATAAATTTAATATAAATATGATGTCAAGTGTTGATGATCTACAACCAGGAGAAATTTCTGAGATGAACGTGAAAGGTTATGATGTTAAGGTGATCCACGAGTAGCTTTAAGAGCTATGTGGTGAGTTGGATTTACTTTAAGTAATCTAAATAAAAAAATTAAAAATCTAGTGATAATATTAAATTTAATTATTAGCTTATGTTTTGGTGATAGATAAAGATTTGGTTGATAGATATGATACGATATGAATATTGAACACGTAGAGAATTATTATGTGAGAAGAAACATTATTAGAATAGTGAGTTGATTTAATAATAATGGTGATAAATAAATTCTTGATGAGCTATGGTTGATGTTTTGATAAGAATTATGAGGATATGAAATTTAGTGGATCTTGATAAGCTGTGATGGATGATTTGATGTAATTTAGAATGAAAAGCTGTGATTGATGATTTGATATAATTTGTGATGAAATTTAGTGGATCTTGACAAACTTTAATGGATGATTTGATGTGATTTGGGATGAGAGGAATTTAGTAAAAATTTTTATATAATTTGAGAACAATCATGATAGCCATAATTAAATATTTGAATTCATGTTTGTTTTTTTATATATATCATTGTTCATATGCATATGCATTAAATGAAAGAAAAGAACCAAGAAGGCAATCGGTCTAATTGAAAAACCGTGATAGCCAGTATGTGTTGGAAATAAAAGGGACACCGTGACAGCCGGTATATGCTGGAAATAAATTTCGTGGCAGCCGGGACAAGCTGTAAAGAAAATAACCAGGAAGACAACCGGTCTAAATGAGAAAGAAAAGAACCGGGAGAGAGTCGGTCTAAGATAATAAAAGCATGTCGACATGGGGGAAGACATTCCCATAATAATAATTCATGCATTGCATCTGTTTTAATTATTGCTTGCATTATTGAAATACTTATGTGTGATGTGTTATTGTGAATTTACTATTAGATGGATGAGTCTCACAGAGAGACAGTTATGGTGATAAGAACCATCTAAATGGTAGACTTTATAATATGAACCTCATGGTGAGGTAATTATGAAATAATTAATGGTTTTGATGTGAATCAATAAATAAGAAGAAGAGATTGATAGAGAACGGGACTTATGATATGTGTAGTGATAGTGGAATGTTAGTATAAAGTTGTATGAAATATAAATGATAAAATATTGAAAGACTGTTTATACAGATTGAGTACTTCTAGTAAATTTAATTCACTGAGCTTGTGAAGCTCATCCCTTATTGTACAATGATTTCAGGTAGCAGGCAGGACAAATAGTATGGTAGGTTGAAAGTCAGATGAAATTATTTTCTGCAAGCCACGTACGTGTCAACATCATCAGACTAATGAGAAAATAAATTAAAATTTTATTTGTAAATATTCATGCATTTTATGTTGTATAGATTGTTTAAAGATTAGATTGATGTAACTCCCCTGTTGAGGGTTGAGGATTTATGTAAAATTTTCTTTTGCCGTTATTTATTTGTATTGTTACATATATGTGTCGTGCTAGGATCTTCAAAATGTGATGACACCGTCTCAGGGGTGGCCAACCCGAGATGAGTTGTTACAAGAAGATACATTACATAGAGACTCATGAGAGTCTCGGAGTTCTCAGGCATTCAATCAATATTAGATTAGATGGATAATTGACTTTTACTTAATGAAGGGCAACAAAAAAAAGAAATAAAGGCCAATAAAAGAAAGAATAAGTCTTATTATTTTTACGTGTTAGTAACATTCCTTTGATACTTCAAAAAGTGTCACTACGTATGTAGTTTGCTTGTGCTTTATCTTTACCAATTCTACTATAAATCTTATAAGAACTTGTTCTAAGCGGATTTAAGTGGAGTGTTTCATCAACGGTGTTGGGTCGGAATCCCCCCCCCCCCTTTTTGACTCTGCACCAGTGATTTCACTATTATTAGTGAACAATAATGGAATAATTTCTTCATGTTCAT